>JARYGA010054640.1:0-16308 GCA_030545235.1 Helianthus tuberosus | reverse complement strand
GTCCATGCCTTAGTAGATTATGTCCATGTTTGCTAATGACGAAATCCAATTTCGTCATAAGTCATCATGACGAAAACCCCTTGTTTTCTTCATATATGTGTGTGGCGAAATCACTGTTTTCATCACACTTATTTTCGTCCAAAGGGTTTTCGTCAAAGGTCAGTATATATACTTGGTATGTTTCACAGTTTAGTTTATGAGAGCATAGAGAGAAACTGTTAGCGTCAAGCATTGTGTGTATGTGTTTGCAGTTTGTTCTCATCCTGTTAATCTAAGTGAATCTTTGATTATCTGTTTGTGTTATCCGCTTTACATTGTTTGGCTTGCACCTTTACGGGGATTCCGCACCTGTGATAGTGTTTGTGATAAAAAAGGATAGGTTACGTATCGGATCCTCCGAGAAAAACGGACCTACATTTTTACATTGCTTAAAAAATGGTGTGCTTAAGGAATTTAACGATGGGCATTACCGAGTGGTCCGGTCCTTCCTCATCCGCTCCCATCCAGTGTGTCCAGACGAGCTCCAAACATAACTGATGTGGATGCTCTTAATGTTCTTTATGTTACAGTCATGGTTAAGATGGATCCAAAAAGAAAGCAGCCCATGTGGTTAAAAGGCCAGTTAATTAAGGAGTCAAGCAACAAAGTGATGATCATTTGATTAATTAATTACTCTTTTAAGCCATTACAATCCTATTATGTTGCTCATATATTGTAGCATATTTGTAAATCTTTTCTTTCTACAAACCCTTTAACATGTAATTTGTAGTAACCTAAACCTTCAAAGAAACAGTTTGTTGGCCGGTAAACCTGTTGTTCTCATGAGTCTGAAATATTTAGATGATAGCTAGAGATTCCTGATGATGAACCAACAAAGAAAAATCTGGAACTGCAAAAATATGTTTGACTGGTAAACTTGCTGTTAGCAAGTACATGAAACTGAATCTTCAACATTCTATTAAAAATTGATCTTATCACCATTTGTTACTTAAGACTAGTCCTACAGGGGCACTTGTTTTCGTAATTCAGTTTTGATACACAAATAAACTCTTGAATTATTGGACTTTGTGCCGTTCACCGTTTTCTACTATTTTCACCATGTATGTCGTTCTTTGCCGTTAATTTTTTGTTTGAACGGCGAATGATACTCTACTGCGACTCACTTCTAAATTAAACATAACTTATTTCTTGTCCGGGATTGAACCTAAGCCCTTTTACCTGAGATGTTTGCACCTCTACCCATTTGGGCCAGTCCCACACTTTTTACACTTTAAAATTTAAATATATTTCATTCCAATAATTTGGACAAATTACATAAGGATAGCAGGTAGACGAGCAACTAACTGCGCCGCCATCCCTTTCTGAATAGAAAACCCTAATCTACTAAAAACAAAGCCTCGCCCCTGAGGGGTCGAAAAGTTGTTGTGGACCACACGCTGAACTGTAGACAAGAACCGAACTGCCTCCGGCGCCAAGGAGCCGAACGTGTCAAACGCCAGGGGGACAAATGCATGCTGATTATCCTCACAAGCTTTCGCGTGCTTTTCCACCTTCTTTGACTCTGCCTTCAGTACCGCTTGCCCCGTCACAAACCCATTTTCCCAGAAATGGTTTAAATGGTTTAGTTAAACATTCATACATTTAGACCATAAGGTATGGGGAGGATAGTTTCCAAAGGGACTATCCTCCACATAAGCGCCACGTAAGCATAGGAGGACCATCCCCTTGGAGACTATCCAGGGATGTGGTGGATGCTCCTCCCCTATTTTTTTTTTTTTTTGCCATATTAATTAAAACAAAGTAAATAAAAATAAAAAAGTTACATTTAAATAAAAACTTAAAGTTACATTTAAATAAAAATCCTAAAGCTACATTAAAAAAAAACCTAAAGTAACATTAAAAAAAAACCTAAAATTACATTAAAAAAAACCTAAAATTAAATTAAAAAAAAAAGCCTAAAGTTACAAATAAATAAAAAAACTACGCGTTGTTTTCTCCGAGACTCCAAATGTGATCGATCAAGTCCGATTGAAGATTGGCATGTGTGAAATCGTTATGTAACGAGAACCTGTTCAAATCTTGTTGTTCTCTGCTAACCGGAACATTATTCTCCTCCACCGCGTTCTCGTCATACTCACAAACTGCATGTCCTTCGTCTTCGAGGATCATGTTATGCAGCAGATACAAGCATACATATAGTATCGCAACGTTTTGGGTGTAAAAACGCGTGCTAGGTTTTCAATAATATACCATCTTTGTTGGAGAACCCCAAAACACCGTTCAATATCTTTTCTAGCCGCTTCTTGAAACTTGGCAAATTTCTTTCTTTTTTCATCTGCAGGATGCCTAACCATTTTAACTATTGTAGAGTATTGTGGGTATATTTCATCGGCAAGATAATACCCGCGTCTGTACTCCACTCCCGAAACTGTAAACCTCGTATCGGGACTGATCCCTTTTATAACATCGTCAAAAACCTCAGAATTTTGTAGAACGTTGATGTCGTTATTCGAACCAGGAATCCCAAAGAAAGCATGCCAAATCCATAGGTCTTGAGACGCAACATCTTCTAGAATTATTGTTGGATGTCCCTGATCGCCTCGCATATACATTCCTCGCCAAGCGGTAGGACAATTCCACCATGCCCAATGCATGCAATCAATGCTCCCGAGCATTCCTGGAAAACCGTGCCTTGCTTGGTGGTGTTGATACAAATTTTGGACGTCATTGTAATTCGGTTTTCGCAAATATTTTTGGCTTTAGAGCTTCACCACAAATTTGCAAAACTTGTATAAACATTCTCTAGCAGTTCTTTCGGACATCTTTAAGTATTCGTCCCAAGAATCGGCTGCCGTCCCATAAGCAATTTGACGAATCGCCGCAGTGCATTTCTGTAAGGTGGTGAAGCCCATTTTGCCTCTAGCATCGGGTCGCAAGGTAAAAAACGAGTGATAAGCGGCTAAATCGTCGGTAATACGTAAGAAAAGTCGACGACTCATTCTGAAACGGCGTCTAAAAATAGCCTCCGAATACAGCGGCTCGTCGGCAAAGTAATCAACGAATAATCTTTGGTTAGCACCTACAAGATAACAAAATATATATACAACTTATAATTAAAAAAATAAGACTAGAAACATAAACTTAAAAAATTAAGAATAAAAATATAAGAATATAAATATAAGAATAAAAATATCACTAACTTTCTTGGTCTCGCTCGATGTGTGGGTTCCTGTTTCGTGGTTGTGACGAAACCTCCTCCTCCTCTTCTTCTTCCAAAATTACTTGTGTCGCCTCTACCACCTTGTTTATAAAATATTTTTCGGCTTCCATGGTGTCCGTCGAACCCGATGAAGAAAAAGAAGATGACATGGTGCATTTTTTAGAGAAGATTATGTGGGTATTTTGTATAAAAATGTGGGAGTTGTTTGGAGAAAGTGGGTGAATTTTGGTATAAAAGTGAATAAATATGTGGGTATTTATAAAGGTTTTAAATTAAATGAATTTTTTTTTAAATACAGCCGTTATCAACGGCTTTATTGCATGGTCGCCACAAAAAGCAGCCCCGTCTCCAACGTCTAAAATCCGACGAAAGTGCCGAGACGGGCCCTAAGGGGGCGGTGTGTGACGGCCCAAAAAGGGGTGGGACGGCCTGGTGCCGAGCCCCATACCCTTTGGTCTTAGGGGCCCACCATCTTTAATATATAGTGTAGCACCCAAAGTTTAATGTATTAGTTAATTATTGGAGAAGTAAAATTTAAGTGTCTGATATCATCCTCTTCTTTAATTAAATACTATTATTTGTTTGGGGGGTTTTGCTAGTTCCCCACTATCTTCTTTGATATAATATATCATTGTTGCCATTAAAAAAAAGTGCGATATGGTCTTAGCAAATAGCAATGAAATCTAATGTGAAATTTCTAGAAAATCTCCTTACATTTTCAAGATAGGAAACCAACGTAGGACACGGGTTTTTGAAAGAGAAAGGGAAAGTATAGGAAGATTCTAAGTACAACTATGGAAACTCGCATGGAAAACTATGGAAAGTTCCATGAAAGCTCTTAGACCAAGGGTTGTGGGTTCACGGACCACCTGTTAACGACGCCACTACATTGTGCCGGTCCGTTAACCTGGGTCGTTAGTGAGGTGTTTCATTAATGTGTTAAGGATGGCTGGGGAAGAAAAAGGATTGTTTTGGCGCACGAATGAAGAAGAATTTGAACTAATGGACATTGGTTGGGTAAAATTTTTATGAAGCTGAAGCTATCCAAAGACCAAAGACAGTGCAAGAACACATGAAGATTGCAAGATAACTGAAGACAAAGTTATTTTATGAAGCTATTGTCAAGGGGGAGTTTGTTGGTGCATGTTTGTGACAACAGCTTAGATTTAGTCTTTGGATATCTTGTAATTAGTTAAACAATAAACAGTTAGCGGGTTTAGCTTTGTATTAGTGAGTTGTAATGTTTGGGCTAAACAAAACCCACATTAGGGTGATGGGGGCAAATTGGGCCTGTCCAATTCGCAGTCCATGTTGGAAACCTTGGCCTAAGTAGTAACCTTGTGTTATATAAACAAGGTTAGGCTTTAGGGTTTAGGTTAATCAGCCAGAACATTGTTTGAGAGCAATTTCGTGAGAGCTTTAGGGTTTGGACGAAATTGATAGTTGGTTAGGGATCTTGATTGATTGTAATCGCTTTGATAGATAATCAATAAAGATCTGGTTTGAAAGTGATTTGCTGTTTTCTGTTCTTCTACTTGTTTCTGTAACAAATCTGATCTAGAGGATTCCGCACTCTAGGTTGGATATACAATTCTGTGAAAGATCCATACATCAAGGGGACCTACAATTGGTATCAGAGCATTAGGCTCTTGAAGGCTCGGTTCAGAATTGTTGCTGCATCCAGATATATGCTGACCTGGAGGTGCTAGGCAACGACAGCTTCTGCTGCATCCAGATAGATGCTGACCTAGCTGTACGTTGTCGCGCTATAGATCTAATACACCCGAAAGAGGCCCTCAAGTGCCCAAAAGAAACCCAAGAAACCTATATCAAACTGAGAAAAACTCATTTGATCTGTATATTATACCATCTCTCCTAAAGATCTATTCTGTTCTCTTCTCAGCCTATTCCCAGTTAAGATTTCAGAAATCTGGATTGGACTTGTGAAATATGTGGTAGGGAAGATACTTGCATGATAGAGTGTGTTGTTTATATTTCCAGGATTTGATTAGTATTTATTTGGGTGTTCATAGTTAAGCAATTAAAACATGATAACACAGATTATATGCAGACCTAGACATTGTCAGGATATCTTAAAGGATGACATCAGTATACTCACCTACTACGATGAATCTTTGTGCATACCTTGATCGCGGGGGTATATCCTGAAGTGGGACACACTAGTATATCAGAAATAATATTACCTTAACGTATCATACGGTAATGGTACTTGAAATGTTCATGCATTTTGTTTAAGAGGACAAACATACTGGTAATCATCTTGGACTGCTTTTCACGAAAAATTAAATAAAGAATTATCTAATAGTGTGAAACAGGTTGATTTTGTTGATATGATCTTCTTACCGGTGATTCTCACAAAAATAGAGTGTTTATTGTTTTTGTTATTTACTTGCTTTCTGAAAAAATATAAAAATCCAAAAATAGTGTCTTTTTCTGTTTAAAGTTCTTAACGTACGGAAAACTGTTATTCTTGGAGGAATTGTTACTGATAGGGGGAGACAGTGTTGGAAAGTGAGTTCAAAATTTTAAATCATGCGGGTTATAGAGTGTGTGATTAAAAAGTTTTGCGTGTTGGTGATAAATTGGAAAATGCTTAATCTGTAATACAGTTTAACTATCTCTTGAAAAAATAATAATTTATTTAACTTTGTTGAAAAATTCTTATGGTTTCTCGAGATGTTTGTTTTATAGTATACAGATTGAAGCAGTATGTTGCTGAGAAGTTGCTGTGTTGCTGAGAAGTTGTTGTGAAGATGAGAGTTTGATTGGATGTATGGTAGAACCTCCTTTCTACATTGCAGAAAAAGTTGAAGAGTTTGAAGATTGCTATTCAAATGCTGAACTGGAGTTTACTCAAACGCTAAAGTTTTTGAAGATTTGGTGATTGGATGCATCAGCTTAGGGGGAGTCTGTTGCTGACAGAAGCTGTTGAAGCTGAAGCTATCCAAAGACCAAAGACAGTGCAAGAATACATGAAGATTGCAGGATGACTAAAGACAAAGTTATTTTATGAAGCTATTGTCAAGGGGGAGTTTGTTGGTGCATGTTTGTGACAACAGCTTAGATTTGGTCTTTGGATATCTTGTAATTAGTTAAACGATAAACAGTTAGCGGGTTTAGCTTTGTATTAGTGAGTTAATAGAGTTTGGGCTAAACAAAACCCAATTAGGGTGATGGGGGCGAATTGGGCCTGTCCAATTCGCAGACCATGATGTTTAACCTTGGCCCAAGTAGTAAACCTTGTGTTATATAAACAAGGTTAGGCTTTAGGGTTTAGGTTGATCAGCCAAAACAGTGTGTGAGAGCAAATTCGTGAGAGTGCTTAGGCTTGGACGAATTTGAGAGTGGTTAGGGTTTGATTGATTGTAAAACAGATTGTTTGGATAATCAATAGAAACCCAGTTTGAAAGTGAATTGCTGTTTTCTGTTTCTAGTTGTTTCTGTGATATTCTGATCAAGAGGATTCCGCACTCTTGATTTGAACTATTTGTGTAGTGTAGTTAACCCACAACACCAAGTTAACGAACAATTTAGTTAATTGCATTGTGATGAGTTGACACTGATGTAGCAGCACTTTTTCTTAGTTAATGAAATAGTTAGTTAACCGACAACACATAATCTAAAAATAACCACATATTTCTTGTATATAAAACAATGGGATTGTCTACGTGTTGCGGCGGGCATTTGATTTGTTATCGAAAGGGATGCAATGATCGAAAACTAAAAAAACGAATACTAGTACCAATTACAGTAATATCGATATAGGTTCGGATAATACTGATTGTTAATCGGTTGCAATCGACTCGGTTCATCATGGCTAGGGGTGTAAACAAGCCCAGAGGCTCGAGAGCTACTCGTGATCGGCTCGGTTAATAGCTCGAACGAGCCGAGCTTTAACGAGCCCGAGCTCGAGCCTGAAATACAAAGCTTGTTTAGGCTCGCGAGCCTAAACGAGCCCATACAAAATTTTAATTTTTTTATATATAATATATTAATAATGATGATAACATTGATGAGCCGAGCTTTGGCTAGTTTAAGTGATGTTGAAGTGAGCTCGAGCCGAGCTTTTAGCTCGTTTGAGGTTGTTTTCACTATAATTCGAGCCGAGCTCGAGCTTTGGGTTTTACTCGCGAGCCGAGCTCGAGCTCAAAGAAGTAGGCTCGAACCGAGCCGAGCTCGAGCTCGAGCTTCACATAAACCTAACGAGCCGAGCTCGAGCTCGGGCTCGGCCTGGCTCGTTTACACCCCTAATCATGGCATGGTCTGGAACATCAAGATTAACATAGAAAACGAATATCGCTAACAGTACGATGTTGTTTGAATTGTTCGTTATTGTAAAAGACAAAAATATCAGAGAAAAATGCCCAGATAGTCCCTGTGGTTTGTCATTTTTTCACCTTTAGTCCCTAATTTTCTAAAATTACAGCTATAGTCTCCAACTTTTGCAATTTCGTTCCCGGATAGTCCCTAGACTTAACATCAGTTACTTTTCTCAGTTAAAAGAGGATGAAATGACAAAAATACCCTTATTAAAAAAACAAAATAACTAACCTATTAAATAGATTTATTTATTTGTGAGAACCACTCTATATAAAAACAAAATAATAACCCCACCCCCACCCCACTCCACTCTCACCTTCCTTTCTCTTTCTTCTTCTACAAGCTCTTGTCATTGAAAGTTAAAACACTTATAAAAGGAGTCAAAAACAGAGTAGGGGCGGATGATAGATATGGCGTAAATGCAGAGATTAATATTATATAGAAACCAGAAATATAACTTGGTCATAAAACATAATGAAATTTTATAACCAGATTCGACACTGAACAAATCATGTACATACCAGTTTAATCAGAGTTTATAGATCATTGCCGTTTTTCATCGTCGAAGACGATATTTTAGAAACATGAATGACAAGAACCCAATAGAAGCATAGAAAATCACCCTTTCCATCAGAATGCGAGCACCAGGTCCTGGATCCTGTTCACCCCACCCCACCCCCCACCTTTAACCTATCAATGTACATGCTAATCAAATTTGTAGCATCCTTGACCTGTAAATATCGATAATCATCTAGCTTGCCAGTTATTTAAGTTGAGTACCTTTGATCAATACATCATGAAATGCCTATCCTATACTACCGTAAGTCCTAAAATAACATCAATCTAAAACGATAATCAAGCACAAACAAAGGCACTTATAACATTTAAACCGTATGCATCCATACGAAAATTCACGAAAACCTAAGCGTGTTAAGAGAGGGAGAAGAAACGAACGAACTTGCAATTTTGAGTAGTGCTTCAAATAATCAAATGTATTAGAGAAGAAAGAGATAGGAAGGTGGGGTGGGGTTATTTTTTTTTAGAGTAAATTTCAAATTTCGTCCTTTATGTATGTCTAAAATATCAAATCATGTCCTTTGTCTTTAATATCTTCAAGAAACATACTTAATGTTTGAAAAACCATTCAGGTTATGTCCTTTACCCAAAACCTGGTTTGTTTTCCCAGTTAAGTCAGGTTATGTGAGAGGCACATGAGGGTATATTAGTCATTTTACCCTAAACACTAAAAAAATTATAAAAAATTCAGATCTTCTCTCTTTGACTCTAATCTTCATAATCTGCACATTTTCATTAATAACCCAGATCTTCAAAACTTCAAAACACATTATCATCAATAACCCATATCTTCAAAACCCAGATCTTCAAAACATCAAAACACAAAGAAAAAATAAAAATTTATCATCAATAACCCACATCTTCAAGACTTCAAAACCCAGATTATCATCAATAACCCAAATCTTCAAAACACAATGACAACATCAGCGGCTGCAACCTACTATACCTTCATTACATCATCATCAACATCGTCAAACACTATCCCCATCTTCATCAAATTTTCGGAAGGAAAAACAAAAATGGAAGAAATTAGAGAGAGGTTTTTACCGGTGATTCTTGCCGGTCAGAACACCCGTACCACCGCCGCCGCTCGTCTCCACTGCCGCCGCCATGAGCGGCGGCGCTGCTCCGCCTCATCTCTCTCTCTCCATCTTTTTCTCTCTGTCACCTCTTTCTCGTCTCCATCCTCTCTCTTCGGTCTCTCTCTCTCTTGCTGTGTTAGAGCCACCGCACACCACCACCAGACGGTGGTGGTGGTCTTCCGTTTTGTCGATCGAAGGGGGGGGGTTTACAACAAGCAGGCAGGTTGTGGGTGGTGTGACCGGTGAACGGTCGCTCCGGCAGCCGACTCCCCTTGTGTCGCCAGATTTCTTTCAAGGGAGAGGGAGGTCGAGTGGGGTAAAGGAGAAGCACCTACTAGACTTTGTTATCATTATAACTCCAACCACATGTTGTTTAACCCCCAAACGATCATCATATTCCCACACAATTTCCCATCAAATCCCCAATTTACTACTTCTAGGGTTCTTGAAATTGCAGAAGAGAGAGGGGGGGGGCGAGAATAATAATTCTGAATGTGCCGCTCATTACGCTTCATTTCCTCACCAATTCAAACAAATCAAACAATTTCACCTGCAAACACTCCGAAAACCACAATCAGATCGAAAAACACGAAAACAAAGCCTTCGAAGAGTGTCGATTCACTCAAGGACGATAAAATCGATACACTCGACGCGTTCTCGCCAGTTTCGCCCGATCGAACCGAGCTGAAGAAGCGGAAGAGCAGATCTGAAAGTGTTAGTGCGAGAGTGTGATGATTGAGTGTGATGATTGTTTAGGTGGATTTCATTTCAGGTGGATTTGGTGGTGGTAGGATAGTTCGAGAAGAAAGAGTGAGAGAGAGGGGCAATATGCGGTGGTTGTCGGTCCGGTGGTGTATGGCGGTGGTTGTCGGTCCGGTGGTGGTGGTCCGGCGATTAGAGAGAGAAAGCTGGTGGTGTGTGTTTAGAGAGAGAGAGGTGTTTATGTGTGTGAGAGAGAGAGTTGTATGTATATATATATAAATTTTTTTATTATTTATTTTAATATTTATGATAAAATGACCAAAATACCCCTATGTGGGGCTGACTTAGTCAAATTTAACCATGAAAAGTAACTGGATTAGGACTAAAGGACGTAACATGTAAGGATTTGCAAACATTAAGTATGTTTTCTGAGGATATTAAAGACAAAGGACATACTTTGATATTTTAGACATACATAAAGGAAGAAATTTGAAATTTACTCTTTTTTTTATATAGAGGGGGTCCCATAAATAAATAAATCTATTTAATAGGTTAAGTTATTTTGGTTTTTTAGTAAGGGTATTTTTGTCATTTCACATCCTCTTAACTGAGAAAAGTAACTGATGTTAGGCCTAGGGACTATCCGGGAATAAAATTGCAAAAGCTGGGGACTATAGCTGTAATTTTAGAAACTTAGGGACTAAAGGTGAAAAAATGGTAAACCACGGGGACTATCCGGGCATTTTTCTCAAAATATCAATTATATTTTACAAGTTTACTTTTGAATGATTTTTTTATTGAAATATAAATCAAAGTAAGTGTGTCAAGTTATATTATTAGAATGATGAAGTGATAAATAGTGAAAACATCAATTATACGAGCTCATCCATATTTTAACGGGTTAGTAACGTTATAACTGAACTGAAAACAACCGACTTTTCAACGTGTAGGACGTGTGGGTCCTACTATTATATATTAGATTATTTAAAAACCATTTTTATCTATGTTTTGATATTCGGTATCCGCTTGCCGTTGTCGGCACGCGTTTTGCATACATTGGATCCCCGCCGCAACGCGGGGTTAGAAAATCAACTTGTTATATTGGAAATTGGATTTAAATCCCAGGCTTTGATAGTTGGCCAATAATGATTCGAATCTCAAAACTCCACACTAGCAATCCCACATTTAAAAAAAAAAATCTCACTGGACCTCCGCTAATTTTTTTCGAATTTCAAACTGATGTTTTAAGGCTTTTAATCAGAACAAGGATACAAGTCGATTGATGTTAGACTTATCTTGAAACGTTGCTCCAAACGACTTGATTTTTGTTAATTGGAAGTGTAAACACCCGAATTGAAGCATCGTTTCGTCGTTTGGAATACTGTTTCGAGCTAAGTTTCACATCAATCAACTCGTATGCTCATTCTGATCAAAATCCCTAAAACATCAGTTTGAAATTAAAAAAAAAACTTAAATAAGAAAAAAATTAAAAGGTGAGACTGCCAGTGCAGATTTTTGAATGTGAGGTTAATATTGGCCAACTACCAAAAGGTGAGATTATTAAACCCAATTTGCCAATTATATTTGACCGGGTTACTTTTGAATAAATTTTTTATTGAACGTTAAAGAAAATTAAGCGCAACCAATCTATAAATTTTAATAAAGCAAAACAAGTTGAGGCCACTTATCAGCGTCTTAAACCATTTATTGCCACCTGGCAATCTTTTACACCACCTCTTTTGGTTTTGGAGGGAAAAACTTTTCTCCTATCTCACACAATGCCTCCTCCTTCCTTCCACGGTACGATTCATAATTTTCTCCTACACAATGCCTTTTTCTTCCATAGTAAGATTCACAAACCCTAATTCTCATCTAAACTCCTCAGCCGCTTCTCTCTATTCTGATATCTAAGATGTCTGCTCTGTTTCATCCATGTTTTCTATGTCCTTATTCTCTTTCAGTTTAGGGTTTCTATTTACCCCCCTTCATATTATTTAATTGAAGAACAATTATTGGGTCTCTATTGTCCTAATTCGCTTCTTCTAATCGAGATCTATTTATCAGAAGTTGCACAATACTAATGGGATTCTAATCCTCTTTGATCGATTTGTGTATTAAAAGATTCGTAAGATAGAACGGCTCCTCAATTGTGTTCTTATGCTCTCGGTGTTCTTGATAAAGAGACGCGGAGGTTGAAGACCATTAAGATTGAAGCTAATACGGTATCAACTTTTATCTCGATTTCCCTTTTTTATTTCAGATTGAAGTCAATTGATTTGATTTTTGTTTCCGATTGTACTATACGAATTGGATATGCAAATTTTAGGATTCATATTTTATTTGCTGGCTTTTTGTGTGTATGAAAACATCGTAGGATTTTGATTGCTTATACTGATTTAGGGTTTTTTTTTAAATCAGGAAGATCATACAAAATGTCCCTCCCTTAATTATATTTCTTATGGAATTTCATTATTTAAATTTGAGCTATACGTTGTAGTTTATTGTAATGCATTTGTTTGTTGTACATTGAATGGATTTTTTATTTGTAGAACAAGGATAAAGATCTTCAGCTAAAGGGTCACACTAAGAGTTTGGATCAATTGTGTTGAGACCCTAAAGGCCTAAACATGTTGATTTGGTTGCAACTACATTAGGTGACGAAAATGGGGCATGGCACCGCGAGACGCCCTTAAATTCCGAAAATTGTTTAAATTTTGTTGTTTTGACTCATGAAACTTGTTTTAACATGTAATTAACTTATCAAAACTAACTTTCATGTTGGTTTTGAATTTAGGTGATCGAATTATGCACACGGATGAAGATCAAGCAAGTTCCAAGAACCGAACACACATCCTTTGAAGCTTCCGCTATGAACTATTTTATTTCAGTTTATGTGAATAATGTGAATACTTAATACTTCGTTGGAATGTTTTAAATTAGTCAGTTAGTCGACTCGGATACTTTGGTTATGTAGGTTTATCAACTTAATTTTTTTTTGTAAAGACGCATTTTGCATGAAATGTGTTGTTTAAATATTAAAAGTTTAAATTTATAACATGGGTGTTACATATATCGTTATGGTGTCAAAGTAGCTATTATCACATAAAGTCCTTGTAAACCTTGGACCTTTAGTATTGGGTGGATAGCGGGGGAATTTTGAGTAGTACTACTTGTCACGGCCCCAGCCCCAGTTTTACCCGGTCACGAGCGGTGGGATAGGAACCCGTGGTATTTATTAATTGAGTTGACAGCGAAAGATTTTACAGGATCTTTTAAAACTTGAAATGCCCGATTATTTTATTTCCTAATTCGGGATAAACCCCGTAATTTACAATAGAGGAATTTCACTAGGGAATTCCCTGATTTATAAAACATGTTTATTTATTTTAACTAAGCCACCTATTCAAGCTTGTTAGTGCTCCGTAGCACGTTTTCCTTGATTCACAGCAGGTTGCCTGAAACATGTTTTAAAAATAATTTATCAGCGTGGAACTACTGGCGAGTCACTCAATTTGATAAAATGACACATAGTTATAAATTACAGCATAACAGCGATTACAATGGCTTCTATCTTATTTTTATCTGGCGCCGTGTCACCTGGTGACGATGGTCATACCACTATTGGGTCCTTCCCCAAGTAGTGATGATTATCACTGTTAGGATTTATTAGCCTAACCGTGAGATTAGTAATGTGCACAATACCCCAATTAGCCAGTGATTCAAGATAACCATGATTTAATCCCTGTAATTATAACTTTTGAAAATGATTGGAGTATTGTACAATACTGTTGATAAAAAGAGAATGACTCACATTGCAGATTTATACGGGCATAGTTTAGCCTACTGATTAGCCTTGTAACCTAATTTAAATAACAATGCACACGAACTAGGTCAGTAACTAATACAGCATTTACGATAACTCACGAGATTAAAACCCTCACAACGAATGACAAATTGCTATACTAAAACATCCGTTGAATTCACGACTAATGACAAAGTATGACCCTAATGTGGGCAGCACTTAAACATCCATCGGATAGTTTCAATCGATCGGACATTGAATCGTAGTAGCGATCGAGTTAATACCCTGTATCGTAGCAGCGCCTTGCTATATTAATTTTCGATTTCGAGCGGTGAGAATTCATTTTTGATAATTGGTTTCGACACCATTGAACTGCTCCTGATCAATTCTATTTATAGCTGAAATTTGGGTCTCACGCGGCCCGCGTGAACCCTTGCTCGACCCTTACGCGGCCCACGTGGCAACCTAGTCTACGTGTAGGTTTGCTGGGTCACGCGTAGGGTTCCCAGGTGGGTGCCATGTGGCCTGGGCACACTTATCCGGTCAAACACATGTTGACGCGGCCCGCGTGAGGTTATGCTTAACCCTTACGCTGCCCGTCTGAAGACCAAGAATCTTGTTTTCTTGATTTTTGATATGAATTAGGGTTTCAGGGTCCGGGTTCGCCCTTATGGGTCAATTTGGGACATTTTTGAAGGTCCTTACACGCCTGACAAGCCCCACTCGAGCTAGTCACGCTAGCTAGACCGGGAATGGTCAATGGGTGTAGAATTTGCCTAACTTATCGCCATGATCAGTGATAGACCTGTCAAACAAAGGCAACAACAGTCAGCTTCGGTTTCGAACTCTTTCGTGACGTAACTTAGGTTAGCTACCTACAAAATAACAAGTAACTGCTAAAAACTATATTTACTGTTCGGGTTAGAACAGTGGGAATTTTGGAAAACAACTTACTTTGTAACTGTGAACTAAAACCTGTGAACTCACACATCATATTATTTTAAATTATAGTGTGAGAAACAATAAATCTTACTTTTATAACATTTTCATTTACTTTTAGGTTTTTAGGATTGAAAAAAATGAGTGGTTCACTTTGTTCTGCGTGATCTCGAAATATTTAGTGTTCTGCATATATATATATATATATATATATATATATATATATATATATATATATATATATATATATATTGTCCTTGGTTTTACGTAAATCATAACCTTTTTATATAAAACCTTTAGATTTTCACCAAGTATATGTCTAAAGACTTGAATCTTAAATTTTTGTGGAACCCTCTTTTCATACAAAATACCAAGAGTCGTTAATTTTACTAACCATATTAACCTTGCAAGTTACTTTATAAGATTAACAAATTTTCCACGACCAAAACTCCCAACAGCACATAAATACCCATTTTTTAACAAAAACGCTAAACTTTAACCATCCAGAATTTCATATAACATATACATTTTTATGGTTTAAAATCATAAATACACACATCTTTGTGTATTAAAAAAAACTTATTACCTTCATATATTATTATATCTCAACGTTAAGATCTAGTAACTAAATAGTTTTTTTTTTTTTAGACAAAAACTGACCTCATAGTAAGATTAACATGAGCTAACAATTAGATCACAAAAACAAGAAGTGTTATTTTACTTGTTTTAGAAACATTTAAGAAAACATTCCAATAACAAGGTGAATTAACTTGCATATAGGCTTATAATTAGTGTAAAAAAATAATGGGGTTTAGAAGAGTGTGTTCATACCCCAAACAAGCAAGGAGAAGGATTAGTCACAGAGTTTCGCCTGGTGTCCAGCTGTAGCGCCCCGCGAGCGACTTGAGATTTTTGTTTTATTCGATTTTTAATAAAATAAAGGTATTTCGGGCCCGTTTTTCGTATACGGGGTGTATTTTAGGACGTTTAGGACATGCTTAAGGGTTCTGGAAGAGTTGTTATATCCTCCCCACCTTGTTTTAGATCTCATCCTCGAGGTCTACTGGAACAGGTGTGGATATTTTCTTTGCATCTCTGATTCGAGCTCCTAAGTGTATTCTGGTCCTCTCTTGGAATCCCACTTCACTTTGACTAGAACTAATCTCTTGTGTTTGAGATTCTTGATCTTTCTGTCTTCAATCTGTAGTGGTTTCTCTATAAATTTAAGTTTCTCATTTACCTCTATGTCCTTAAGAGGTACCTATAATGTTCCATCTGCTAAACACTTTTTGAGATTACATACATGAAATACATCATGTATTCTTGCCATTTCCTCTGGTAATTGTAGCTGGTAAGCTACTAGTCCTATTCTATTAATAATCTTCAAATGTCCAACATACCTGGGGCTTAGCTTTCCCCTCTTGACAAATCTGACCACTCCTTTCCACAGAGAAACTTTTAATAATACCTTGTCTCCTAAATGAAATTCCAAAGGTTTTCGTCTGTTATCAGCATAACTCTTTTGACGATCGCGTGCTGTTTTCAGTCTTTACTTGACTTGAATAATTTTGTCCATAGTTTCTTGTACTATCTCTGGTCCAAACAGTTGTTTTTCTCCAATTTCTGCCCAGCAGACTGGAGTTCGG
>JARYGA010054639.1:0-40156 GCA_030545235.1 Helianthus tuberosus | reverse complement strand
ATTTTGATGTTAGTAATAGACAATATCACAGCTTCATAATGTAAAATGGTCATTATTTATGCCTGCCTTAGTTTAATGTGCCCTTAGATCACATTAGAACTTCTTCGTTTGTATCATAACTTGCTCATCTTAGTTTAATATCTTAGTATGTTTTCATGTTTTCCCTTATGTTTAAACCGAACCGATCAACATATTATACTCCCATGCCATTATATCAATCACTAAAATTAAAATACAATTTACAAAAATGCTACTAATAATTCTCATCCATCCAAAATTACAATCTAATGGTTCATGAGACTTTTTAGTCTTTCTTAGAAGAGTAAACTGCCATTTTGGTCCCTGTGGTTTGGCCAGTTTTGCCACTTTAGTCCAAATCTCAAACTTATTACATCTGGGTCCCTGTGGTTTGCATTTTGTTGCCAATTTAGTCCAAAACTCAAAATATCTCATTTTTTACTGTTTTAAGGTCCCTTTTTTGTCCTTTAGTGCAGGGGTAGTTTGGTCATTTTAATTTATTCTTTTAATAAATTAAAACAAAATTAATTATATATATATATATATATATATATATATACATATACAGACATTCACAACCACTCATCTCCTCCCTCATCTACAAAACCGACACCTACAACCACTCATCTCCTCCCTCATCTACACCCCCACCCCCACCACCGGATCTGTAGCCCGCCGCCACCACCACCACTCTGCCGCCACATGCACCACCACCACCGCCACCTCCTCCCCCTTCTCACCACTGCCACCATCACCAACCTCTCTCTCTTTTTCTCTCTCTCTCTCTCTCTCTACACCACCGCCGCCACAACCTGTCTTTCAGTGATGGGGGATTCCGATCACTTGCAAAAAATGGTGAACACTAGAAGCAAAATCAGGAAAACCCAAACCCAAAACCAAAACACCCCTACAACCTGTCTTTCAGTGATGGAGGATTCCGATCAGAAATCGACTCAATCTGGATCATTGATTGGGTCCAACGATGACCTTTTAACCGAGATTCTTCTTCGCCTCCCTGTTACCTCCATCCTTCGCTTCAAATCTGTTTCCTCAAATCTGTTTCTAAACACTGGCGTTTGCTTTTGACTCACAGCCATCTCACCCAAAAGTATGATAAGCTTTTAAAATCCCCTGGTTTTTTTGCCAGCAATAAATATGTTCCCTATGTGGGTGTTTGTTGTTAGGTTTTAGGTTAAATGATGATGATTTGATCTGTAACAGCGGCGGTTCTCTCTCTCTGTCTTGCCGCTGTGTCTCCGTCGCCGGACCACCATGGACGGTGGCCGGCCTTCATTTGCTTGTCGGTGAGGGCGGTCGGAGCCACCGGATCTGCTTCTTGATGTTGGGTTACAAGGGAACCGAGAGGGGGTGTGGGTGTTTGGCTTTGTGTTGAGTGAGATCAAGAGAGGAATGAGGGGGAATGATGATTTGTGTGTTGTCTGTATGTGTGTAAATGTCTGTATGTATGTGTGTGTATATATATATATATAATACATAATTAATTTTGTGTTAATTTATTTTATTAAAAGAGTAAAGGAGGGTGGGGTGGGGTGGGTAGTTGGGCAGGCAAAATGACCAAAATGCCCCTTCAGAAAAGGACAAAAAAACAGGTTGCAACAGTGAAAAATTGGGTTTTTTGAATTTTGGACTAAAATGGCAACAAAATGCAAACCACAGGGATCCAGATGTAATAAGTTTGAGATTTGCACTAAAGTGGCAAAACTGACAAAACCACAGGGACCAAAATGGCAGTTTACTCTTCTTAGAATAAACACCCTTTCTTGACTAACTTACAATCATTGTGTTTTTCAATTATGGTCATTGTATTTGTTTTCCAGTTCTGGTCATTGTGCTTTTTTTTTTCTGTCCATTCAGTTATTTGGTCTATTCGTTGTGTTTTTGTCTTCTTCAATGTGTTTTTCACTTCTGGTCATTGTATTTTTTTATTGTGCATTATGTTTTTTTTTTCTGTCCATTATGTTTTTTTGTCTGTTCATTGTAATATTTTGGTAGGTTCATTGTCTTTTTGGTCTAGGTCATTGTATTTTTCGGTGTTGATCATTGAGTTTATTTTTCAATTCTTGTCATTGTGTTTTTTCCCCTTGAACAAAGAACCCACTTAAAATGTCTTTATTCTGATTTTTATATGCCATTAACACATGAAAAGGTTACTGTTGTTTAAAATACGAGGGAATATGCATGTGCCATGAGCAATGCACATGAGGAGAGAGACTACACTTCCACTCACTTTGCATGAATTTATACGTGTCAACACCTTGTGCAATTATCCCTTCCTACCCTATCTGTGATTTTGGCTCTTTTGAGTGATAATGAGAAAACTCTATCTAACCATTACTAAATCCTAAAATGTAAACACTATGAAATAAACACTAATCCCTAAAAATACTAAACCCTCAAGGCTAACGTATTAAAGTTAAAAACTAAATGCTAAAACTAGACCCTGACCTCTAAAAATTAAACCGTAAACCCAAATCCAGAAAAGTAAACCCTAGATAAAACTCACCACAAATATCAATTTGTTGATCACGAAGAAAGAGTTTTCTCATGATATCCTCCCTATATATATGTATATATATGTATATAGGGAGAATATCATGCGAGAACCACCTCTTATTGCGTGAACCGCGAGAACCAATGTGAACACAATAAAAAATGCCTAAAAATCACACAATTTTTTTTTAAATATTTTTTATATAAAAATCGCTACTTTTCGAAGCAAAAAAAAAATTAAAATTTTTTTGCCACTAAAATTAGCGATTTGAGCATTAAAAATACTAAAAAAAAATTAGATTTTTTTTTTATTTTGTTAGATTTTTTTTAGATTTTTTTAAGTTTTTTGGGGGTTTAGTTTTTAGCATTTTAGCTTGGGGGGGTTAGGTTTTTTTTGGGGGTGGGGGGGGGGGGGGTTAGGTTTTGGAGGGGGGGTTGGTCTTTTTTAGGTTTTTTTAGCTATTTTGGGTTGTGTTCACATTGGTTCTCGCAATAAGGGTGGTTCTCGCATGATCTCCTCCCATATGTATATATATAGGATAAGGATCATTTGAGAAGTAGTAGGCTAAATGAGAAACTTGAGAAGCATTCTGGACCACACATTTTCTCTAAGAAAAAAATGCAAAAAAAAAAAAAGGTGAAAAAATGCAATTTTTTTTTTTTGGAAAAATCGCAGCTTTTTCTTTAAGAATTAATTTTTTTTTGGATTTATACACATATGTATATTCTTAATCTTTTAACTATACATATATGTATATTGTCCATTATACATATATGTATATACATGTTTAAAATTGAAAAATAAGTGTTATTTAGGGTTTAGCATTAGTATTTAGGGTTTAGCATTAGGGTTTAGGGTTTAGCTTTATGGTTTAGGGTTTAGCTTTAGGGTTTAACATTAGGGTTTATCATTAGGGTTTAGCAATAGTATTTAGGGTTTAGCATTAGGGTTTAGCTTTTGGGTTTAGCATTAGGGTTTAGCTTTTGGGTTTAGCGTTTGGGTTTAGCTTTAACTTTTGGGGTTAGTTTTATCTTTAGGGTTTGTATTAGGGTTTAGCATTAAGGGTTTAGCTTTAGTGTTTAGTTTTAGCTTTTGGGTTTAGCATTAGGGTTTAGCTTTAGGGTTTACAATTAGGGTTTAGAATTAGGGTTTAGCTTTAGGGTTTAGCATTAGGGTTTAGCTTTAGGGTTTAGCTTTAGGGGTTTAGAGTTTAGGGTTTAGCATTAAGGTTTAGCTTTAGTGTTTATGGTTTAAGATTAACAATATACAAATTTTTTCAATTTTAAACATGTATATACATATATGTATAGTTAAAAAATTAACAATATACACATGTGTATAAATCCAAAAAAAAAAAAATTTAATTTTTTTTTAATCCTTAAAGAAAAAGCTGCGATTTTTTCAAAAAAAAAAAAAAAAAAATCTTTGCATTTTTTGCTTAAGGAAAATGTGTGGTCCATATTGCTTCTCAAGATTCTCAAATAGGGTGAACTTCTCTTAGGATCCCTACCCTATATATATATATATATATATATATATATATATATAGAGTGGGGATCCTACGGAAAGTGTGTTTTTCCTAAAAAGTGTAAAAAGTCATAAAACACAATAATTTCAGGCATAAAACACACCTAAAACTCACAAATAATTGAATGAATATTACTAAAACACCATATTCAAACTCTAATAGTCCATAAAAACTTCAAACACACCATCGTAGAACTGTGAATATAAAACACACAATGCTAAACAACATAAAACACAATAATATTTGTCATTCCACAATCAGAGCCTTAACATCTAAAACACAACACAAAACCCACATACATGATGTTTTAGTAATCTTCATCATATTATTTGTGGGTTTTTGGTGTGTTTTATGGTTGATATTATAGTGTTTTATGACTTTTTACACTTTTTAGGAAATTTGGACTTTCTGGCCAACTCCTATCCTATATATATATATATATATATATATATATATATACTACTGAAAAAACTGAAAATATAAGAACTTACAGAGAAGATGAAGATATTCACAGCGGATGATGATGGATGAGAGTATACACAGCGGAGTGGATATTTGCAAAAAGACTTTTTTTTTTTTTTTTTTTTTTATGTGTGTTGGAATATAGTATGAAGAACTGGAAAAAGTTGGAATATTAAGGGAGTGGAGCTAAAGAGATATGGAGAAAGTTTAGTGTGCCATTGAAGTAGTAATATTATTGCTTTGAATTGTTATTCGTATCTTACAACTGATAACAAATGCCATATATATAGGCAGAAATAAGAAACACTAATCATCTATCTAAACAAATAAGTCAAAAAGCCTAGTCTATAAAGAAAAGAAAAAGAAAAGCCACCGAAAAAAGTTTAAAAGAAAACAAAAGTAGGTGTTGAAAATTTTTGCCATATGTCGACCACTGTCTGTGTATAATTGATATTCAAGACGTCATTGCTTTCGTCATGATTTTATATATATATATATATATATATATATATATATATATATATATATATGTCTCTGTTTAGAAACCTTTTTCATAACTAATTTATTATGAATATTAGCCTTTATTTTTTAAAGGGGGGTAAGACTGTGTTGGCAAGCCCTGTCGATTGTCGGTTGGATTAGCATTATGCCCAAAAAGATAAGAATGGGTAGCCGGACCACGACGATATGGGGGTGTTCCCTCAGTATAAGCTCTACTTTAGAATTTTAAAGACTAATAATTATAATGAATCAGTTATCAAAATTCTTTTCTAAACGAGATTATAGCTCAAATACTAATTATGAAGAAGAAGAAGATTCAAACATAAACTCTTTACATATGAATTCTGTTGAAATTAATATTTCTCAAATTGAAAACAATCTTTTGAATTGGAATATACCAAAACAAGATGTTAAAACTATTTACAAAATTGGTACTTTTGATTTTTTACAAGATTATTCTATAAAAACTCATGAACAAACTATACCTATTAATAGAGAGTATCAAAACATGCAATTATTATCAGTAGACGCTATTAAAAGACATAGAAAATTATATAAATTTCTACATATAGGATTAGTTCAAGTTGCCATTAAACCTATGTTCAGATTAGGAATTGATGCTCCTGTTTTACTAATTTTAAGGGATGCAAGACATACAAATTTTAATAATTCTTTGCTAGCTATGGCTGAGTCTAATATTTCAAATGGTCCTATTTATTTTAATTGTTATCCAAACTTTTCAATTGGTTTATTTGATCCACATATTTTAGATACTTTAACATTAACAATTAAAACTAAAAACTTAGAATTTAAAGAAAAAACCAATGCTGCAGTAGTTATATATAGAATATATTATAAGACAATGACTACCACTATAGAACCTAAAACAAAATTAGTATCTCCAAAAGATGAAACTATTATTTTTGAAGCTAATACTATGCATACAAAAATAAAAACACCTAAAAAATTAAAATGGAATGAAATAACTCAATCATTAACATGGAATTTACAAGATATAAACCCGCCAAAACCAATAGAGATAGATAATCAAACATCTAGCATAGTAGAACATTCTGATGGTTCAATAGATATTTCTTTTAGTAATATACCACCAAGGCATTCTATGGGAGCAAGTACTTCTAGAAGTATTTTAGATGAAAGTCTATTTAAAAGAAGTTTATCAATGAAAATGAAAGGTGTTGATTTTTCAAATACAATTCCAAGACCACTATATGAAGAAAATGATAGTGATAATAATACTTATGTTCCAACTAAGTCTGATATGGAAAATTATGACGAGTTACAACAATGAGTGATTCTAAGGTTCAAGCTCATAGAAATTGCTATATATTTCTTTTAAAATGTTGCAATAGAAGAATAGAAGATTTGAATAAAAGATTAGAAGAATATAATAAAATTCCATATATGATATGTCCATCTGAATATATTCCATGTAACATGCCTCGATCTGACCCATATCATCCCTCTAATTATATGAATTATAAAAGTGAATATCGATTATTTTTAGAAGAAAAATTAAGAGAAGAATATAATCATAGAATAAAGCTTATGGGAAAAATTTCTAAAACAACTTGTTAAGTATGAATAAAGAAATGTTAGAATATTTAAAAAATGAAATGTTCAATAATTATAATAATAAAAATTTAATATGGTATTTTTCTAAATTTAATGAAGATGAAAGGTTTTTACATAAAATTGATTGGCAATTATATATGTGTGAAAATGATGAAAATATTCCATTTTTCTCCTGGTTTTCTCTTTATTGTATAGAAAATAAAATTGACTATCCATTTTTTGAAAATATATCTGTTAGTAATAATATAACTAAAACATATACAATTATAGATAAAAATGAAGATATTACTAGTATACATCCTCCACATATAGATATAAAAATAAAAACTGAAAATAAAGAATATGTTGCAAAACCTTTAGTAAACCTTAAAGAAGATATAGATAAAAATGTAAAAAACATTATTTTTCAGAATAATTATACTAATGAAAAACTAAATACTATAGGAGAACAATTAGAAAGAATAGAAACTAATAATAAAATCAGTAATCAACCTAGTACTTCAAATACCAAAATAACAACAGAAAATATTGAAAGTCCTATATTTAAACCATATAATATAGATATCCCAATACATCTAAATAAACAACAAAATATGTTACAAGATATTTCTTCAAAACTTTCAAAATTAAATATAAATGTTATTTCAAATCAAGAGATTCAAAATCTTGAAGAACAATTTAATGATTTTCAAGTAGAAGATTCTATAAATAAAATTAGAAGAAATTATCATTTTTCTAAGAATAATACTTATACCACTAGGCCTGAAACAAGAAATTATTATCCTAGACCTACTCCGCCTGATTTACAATTTGAAGAACGACATACTTTAGTTCAAGCTAAATACGATGGAAGTTCTTTATATGAATGGAGTATAGAAGGCCAAGCAGAACATCAAATTCTTAATTTGATGCAAGAAATGATAATGGCAGCTAATGCATATAAAGCAAATGGAAATGATGATACTGCAATTCTTACTATGATAGTTTCTGGTTTTACTGGAATTTTAAAAGGCTGGTGGGATAAGTATCTCACAGAAGAAGAAAAACATATAATTCAAAATGCTAAAAAGACAGTTATTAAAATAGAAAATAATGTCCAAACACCAACTGAAATACCTGACATAATTAATACTCTAATATTTGCTATAATTCAACATTTTATTGGAAATCCAACAGATTATCAGGAAAGAAATTCTTTAATATTATTAAATTTAACATGTAGAAAATTACAAGATTTTAGATGGTATAAAGATGTTTTCCTTTCAAAGGTTATGACTAGAGAAGATAGTAGAGAAGCCTATTGGAAAGAAAGATTTATAGCCGGATTACCAAAATTATTTGCTGAAAGAATAAGAGAGAAAATTAAAAAAGACTTTAATAATAATATTCCTTATAGAGATTTATCTTATGGTCAAATAATAAATTATATAAATCAAGAAGGATTAAAAATATGTAATGATCTAAAATTAAAAGAAAAATTAAAAAAGGATGGTATTCAAGGTCACAAAGAATTAGGAAGTTTTTGTCAACAATATGGATTTGAACCATTCAAAACTCCTTCTAAAACTAAAAAGAAAATTCCTAAACAATTTATTAAAAAGAACTATAAAAAAAAACCATATATTAAAAACAAACAAAATTATTATAAAAATAAGAATGATTTTCAAAAGAAAAAACAAGGTAAACAAGATATTGTTATTTGTTATAAGTGTGGAAGACAAGGACATTATTCAAAAGATTGTTATACTAGAAAAAAGATAAATGAGTTAAATATTTCTGATGAATTAAAAGAACAGATAAACAAAATACTTATTTATGATAATTCAAGTGAAGATAGTATTTCAGATTATAGTGATAATGATTTAAATTATATTGAAGATTCAAATTCAGAAAGTAGTTCAGAAGATAATGTATGTGAATGCGTTGGTCCTTGTATATGTGAAATTAATGGTACAATAAATTCTCTAACATCAGATAATAAAGATTTATTCGAATTATTAGAAAAAATTGAAGATAAAGAAGTAAAACAAGTATATTTAAAACAATTAAAAGAAAAGTATAAGTCACCAATAAAAAGGGAAACAAAAGAGTATAATTTTAACGAAATATGTCAAAGATTTCAAACAAAACAAATAAAAGAAAATCCTGTTACAATTACTGACTTACAAATAGAATTAAAAAATATAAAAGAAGAAATTCGAGAAATAAAATTACAAATTAAAGAATTAGAAGAAGGAAAAAATAAAGAAGAGGAAGAAAACAATGACAATAATACTGAAAAGGTAGGAAAAATAAATCGTTTAGGATTAACTTCTCAAAAATGATATACTAAGTTAAATATAATAGTTAATAATGAATTTCGATTATCATTAATAGCAATGATTGATAGTGGTGCTGATATGAATTGTATTCAAGAAGGGTTAATACCTACAAAATATTATGAAAAAACTACACATAAATTATCTGGAGCCAATGGTAGTCCATTAAATATTAAATATAAACTATCAAATGTTCATATTTGTAAAGAAAACTATTGTTATAAAACTCAATTAATTTTAGTAAAAGATTTAACTTCTCAAATTATATTAGGACTCCCATTCATAACTCAATTATATCCATTTACAGTAGAAGAAAAAGGAATAAGTATTAAGGTACTGAATAAAAGGATTTGCTTTGAATTTGCTCATCCAATTACTTCAAAACAAATAAATATTTTAAGCTTAAAAGAAAAACAAAAGGAATTTTTAATAGAAGAAATTGATTATGTTAGAATAAAGAATCAATTGCAAGATAAAATAATTATAAAAAGAATACAAGAAATTGAAAATAAATTTAAAGAAAATGTCTGTGCAAATATTCCAAATGCTTTTTGGGAAAGAAAACAACATGTTGTAAAGTTACCTTATATTAAAGATTTTAATGAGAAAAATATTCCAACAAAATCTAAAGCTATACATATGTCTCAAGAGTTAGAAAACTATTGTAAAAAGGAAATACAAGAATTATTAGATAAAAAACTAATAAGGCCATCTAAATCCCCTTGGTCCTGCTCTGCCTTTTATGTTCAGAATAGTGCAGAAATCGAAAGAGGAGCTCCTAGATTAGTTATAAATTATAAGCCATTAAATAAAGTTTTAGAATGGATTAGATACCCTATACCAAATAAAAGAGATTTATTAAAAAAGATATATGATTCAAAAATATTTTCTAAATTTGATATGAAGTCTGGATTTTGGCAAGTTCAAATTACTGAAGAAGATAGATATAAAACTGGATTCAATGTACCATTCGGACACTATGAATGGAACGTTATGCCTTTTGGATTAAAAAATGCTCCTTCAGAATTTCAAAATATAATGAATAACATTATTTTACCATTAGGAAATTATGCTATTGTTTACATTGATGATGTATTAATATTCTCAAATTCTTTAGACCAACATTTTAAACATTTAAATTCTTTTTACAATATTATTCATAAAAATGGATTAGTAGTATCACCTTCTAAAATGAGTCTTTTTCAAACAGAAATAAGATTTTTAGGACATAATATTATTCAAGGAACAATAAAACCTATTAACAGAAGTTTAGAATTTTCAAATAAATTTCCAAATGAAATTAAAGATAAAAAGCAATTGCAAAGATTTTTAGGATGTTTAAATTATATTCATGATTTTTTCAAAGATTTAGGAATTATATGTAAACCTTTATATGATAGATTAAAAAAGAATCCAAAACCATGGACTCAAGAACATACAGATATAGTAAAATATATTAAAGAAAAAATAAAATGTCTACCATGTTTATATATTCCCCATCCTGATGCAAAACTAATTGTAGAAACCGATGCAAGTGATCTAGGATTTGGAGGAATATTAAAACAAGAATTAGATAATAAAGAAAGTTTAGTTAGATATTATTCAGGTGCTTGGAATGATACTCAGAAAAATTATTCTACAATCAAAAAAGAAATTTTAAGTATAGTTTTATGTATAAAAAAGTTTGAAGATGATTTATATATGAAACCGTTTTTATTAAGAATAGATTGTTTATCTGCAAAATATATTTTAGAAAAGGACATTAAGAATTTAATTTCAAAACAAGTTTTTGCAAGATGGCAAGCATTATTAAGCAACTTTGATTTTCAAATAGAATTTATAAAGGGAGAAAATAATTCTTTACCAGATTTTTTATCAAGAGAATTTTTACAGGGAATATGAGCAACTCCGATTCTACAAAAAAGTTTGTATTCTCAAAACAACAATTCTCAAAATCTCAATTATCAAGTTCTTCAAATTCTCCAAGACCAACTAGTTTGCAACAATTTCCCTTATTACCCAATATTCAAAACAGATTTGCCCCTCTAACCCCAGGTCCAAGACCCAGACCTCCATACTCATCTATTATTCAAAATTTAGAATCAAAACCCATTATTCAATCTCCTTCTACAAAACTCTATAAACCAGCCTCTCCTTCAACCTCTTCACCAGCTACTATTCCCTACATTATCAACCCAAACAAAAAGATTATCAAAATTCTAGAACCATTGGAAGTCGAAAAGGTTAATAAAACCTTTTTCTCTCTGATTGACTTTATTTTCCCAAAAGGATGTCATTTTTTCAAGGATGAATACAAGACCAGAGATTATTATCAAGCAATTTTAGAAGATTCTGAATCTGTAATTATTCGGCACAATTTTAACAGTGGAGACCCTTCCAAGATCGCTTATAGTCAAGTAAAAATTTTAAAGGTTCTATCTTTAGAAGATTGGAATTCTAAGCCTTATAGTCCAAAAACCCTTTCAAACTTTAGTGCCTATCCTCAATATAATTATTATGATTATCAAGATGCATGGGAGTATGCATTCTGTTTAAGAAACTTTGATCATTCTTGGTTTTTCCAATTTGATGAAGATTTCTCAAACACATATCCAAGATGGTTTGTTAAATGGTTTAAATATATGGGAATTGTTTCTGAAGCCTTTCCCAAAGAAGCCTCAGAGGCATTCTCAAAGTTTGTCGAGTATTTTCAACATGATGGAACCCCAATTTTTGAATATACTTTACAGTTTATGAGTGTATTCAGAATTCCCTGGATTTGTTTATGGACATACAATTATCAAGAAGAAAGCCCTTCAGAACTTTCTCCTCCATTGCTCTTTAGACAGTATAGATGCAAATGGTGGAATAAGTTTGTAATCACAAAAGCAAATTCTCAAGCAGTTACTAAGTACTATAAAGAATTGACTATTCAATATGAAAAGAGTTTGAAGTCTCCTGTTCAAAATATTAAAGCCAGCAATGAAGACCAAGAGTATATTCAAAAACTTCAAGATTGCAATTCTCCAGAGGAAGTGTTAAAATTAATCAATGAAATTCGACAGTCTCCATCTCCTTCTAAGCATTCTTCTCCAGGGACTGAAGTTTTTCAAGATTCTCAAGACCCATATGATATGATGTAAAAAAAAAAAAAAAAAAAAAAAATAATAATAATAATAATAATATATATTTTAGATGTTGGCCGACAACAAATGGTGAAGGATTTGGAAGCTAATCATTCTCAACCTCTTTTGCAAATTATTCAACAACAAGACAACCTACTTTTCTTATTTTCAAAAGGTGGTGCTAATCATGGAAGATAGTGCAAAATAATTCAACAAAGGACAAACTACTTTAGGTGCAATATTCAACAAAGGCCAAAAGCATACGGAGATATTTCTCAACCAACAATGATGAAGACCCCTTTTCCCTATCTATAAAAGGAAGTATTATCAAGAGAGAAAGACACACTTTTCTACACACCTTTTCTTATTACTTCTCTTATGTATGAAAAAACCCTCAAATCCCAAACTTGTATTATCAACTTCTCTATGTTCAAGATCTTTAGATTTTCAAATTATAGTTGCTCCTCTCGATTGTAAGGAAATCAATTGTAATCAAGATTTTCAATCAATAAATTCAGGTATATTTTAAATTCATATCATGGTTGTTTATGTTGCCATCTATTTACATTAATTCATATTGACCTTATCATACAATATGTACGTGTTCATCTCAGTCGTCCGATTTGGTGGGAATTCACCTTTTAACATGCGATTTATGCTGAAAAACCAACATGCGAAATTGCTTTATATACCAACATGCGATTTCATCATATTTACTAACATGCAAAATTGCTACAAAAAAACCAACATGCGATTTCGAACATGCTTTTTTATAACGTGCGATTTTACAATATCGTATGTACAATACGTTAAGTGATATTGTATTTTACACTTTCACTATATATATATATATAGAGGAGAAGGATCCGTTAGTAACCACCCTTTATTACGAGAACCGCGAGAACCAATGTGAACACAATCAAAAATACCTAAAGATAGCTAAAAACACACAATTTGTTTTAATATTTAAAAAAAAATCGCTACTTTTAGTAGCAAAAAAAAGTTAAAAAAAAAATAAAAAAAAATTTTGGCTACTAAAAGTAGCGATTTTAATGTAAAAATATATAAAAAAAAAATTTGTGTGTTTTTTTTTTTATTTTTTTAGATTTTTGTTAGATTATTTTAGGTTTTTTGGGGGTTTAGTTTTTAGCATTTTAGCTTGAGGTGGGGGGTTGGGTTTTTTTTAGGTTTTTTGGGGGGTTTAGTTTTTAGCATTTAACTTGCGGGGGGGGGGGGGGGGGGTGTTAGTTATTTTTTAGGTTTTTTTAGCTATTTTAGGTTGTGTTCACATTGGTTCTCACGGTTGTCGCAATAAAGGTGGTTCTCGCATGAACCTTATATATATATATAGGACAAAGATGCGTTAGGAACCACCCTTTATTGCGAGAACCGCGAGAACCAATGTGAACACAACAAAAAATACATAAAAATAGATAAAAAACACAATTTTTTTAATACTTTTTATAAAAAATTCGCTACTTTTACTAGCAAAAAAAAATTAAAAAATTTTTTTTGGCTACTAAAAGTAGCGATTTTAACATAAAAAATATTAAAAAGAAATTTAGATTTTTTTTAGATTTTTTAAGGTTTTTTAGGGGTTTAGTTTTCATTTTAGCTTAGGGGGGGGGGGGGGGGTTAGGTTTTTTTTGGGTGTGGTGGGAGGTTAGGTTTTTTGGGGGTTTTAGTTTTTAGCATTTAGCTTGGGGGGGGGGGGGGTTAGGTTAATTTTAGCTATTTTAGGTTGTGTTCACATTGGTTCTCGCGGTTCTCGCAATAAAGGTGGTTCTCACATGAACCTTACCCTATATATATATATATATATATATATATATATATATAAGGATCGCTAAAATGAGAACCACCTCCAGTTATGAGAACCATGAGAACCACTTTATAGCGTTTAGATCATCTTGATAGATGGATGAGATTAAAAGTAACAAAAACTAATATTAAATAAAATTTGTCTTATTATGTCTTTTATATTTTAATCAAAAAGGGTAGATTAGTAAAATAACTCTTTTTTGTCTTTTTCACTTTATTATTTTTAATTACTTTTTGTTTTATTATATTACTTTTTAGTTTTATAATATTTCTTTTTACTTTTTTAAAAGATTTTTTTTATGTCCCGTTTTTACGCACCGTTTATACGGCCCGTTTTACGCGCCGTTTTATGCCGCGTCGTTTTTTGCCGCGCCATTTTTTGCCCGTTTTACGCGCCGTTTTTTGCCGTCACGTTTTTTGCCGTGCCGTTTTTCGCCGTCCCGTTTTAGCCGTCCCGTTTTTTGCCGTGCCGTTTTTCGCCGTCCCGTTTTAGCCGTCCCGTTTTAGCCGTGCCGTTTTTCGCCGTCCCGTTTTAGCCGTCCCGTTTTTTGCCGTGCGTTTTTCGCCGTCCCGTTTTAGCCGTGCCGTTTTTCGCCGTCCCGTTTTAGCCGTCCCGTTTTTTGCCGTGCCGTTTTTCGCCGTCCCGTTTTGCCGTCCCGTTTTAGCCGTCCCGTTTTTCGCCGTGCCGTTTTTCGCCGTCCCGTTTTTAGCCGTCCCGTTTTTCGCGCCCCATTTTTTACGTCCCGTTTTTTGCCCGTTTTACGTCCGGTTTTTGGCCGTTTTTTGCCGCGCCGTTTTTTTGCCCGTTTTACGCGCCGTTTGTTGCCGTTTTACGCGCTGTTTTTTGCCGTCCCGTTTTAGCCGTCCCGTTTTTTGCCGTTCCGTTTTTCGCCGTCCCGTTTTAGCCGTCCCGTTTTAGCCGTGCCGTTTTTCGCCGTCCTCTTTTAGCCGTCCCGTTTTAGCCGTCCCGTTTTTTACCGTGCCGTTTTTCGCCGTCCCGATTTGCCGTCCCGTTTTAGCCGTCCCGTTTTTCGCCGTGCCGTTTTTCGCCGTCCCGTTTTTCGCGCCCAATTTTTTACGTCCCGTTTTTTGCCCGTTTTACGTCCGGTTTTTGGCCCGTTTTACGCGCCGTTTTTTGCCCGTTTTTTGCCGCGCCGTTTTTTGCCCGTTTTACGCGCCGTTTTTTGCCGTTTTACGCGCTGTTTTTTGCCGTCCCGTTTTTTGCCGTTCCGTTTTTCGCCGTCCCGTTTTAGCCGTCCCGTTTTTCGCCGTCCCCGTTTAGCCGTCCCGTTTTAGCCGTGCCGTTTTTCGCCGTCCCGTTTTAGCCGTCCCGTTTTTTACCGTGCCGTTTTTCGCTGTCCCGTTTTGCCGTCCCGTTTTAGCCGTGCCGTTTTTCGCCGTGCCGTTTCTCGCCGTCCCGTTTTTAGCCGTCCCATTTTTTGCGCCCCATTTTTTACGTCCCGTTTTTTGCCCGTTTTACGTCCGGGTTTTTGCCGTCCCGTTTTAGCCGTCCCATTTTTTTACAAGCCGCCCCGTATTAGCCGTCCCGTTTTTTGCCGTCCCATTTTAGCCGTCCCGTTTTTTACAAGCTATCCCGTTTTTTACGTCCCGTTTTAACGCGGCGTTTTTTAAGTCCCGTTTTATTTACGTTTTACGTTTTACGAAAAACTTTTTACGTTTTATGTTTTACGTAAAACTTTTTACGTTTTACGAAAAACTTTTTACCTTTTCCGTTTTTACGCGTCGCTTTTTAACGCGCCGCTTTTACGGCCGACTTTTTACGTTAAAAAGTTTACGTTTTTTGTTAAAAAATTTACGTTTTACGTTAAAGAGGTTTACGTTTTACGTTAAAAAATTTACGTTTTATGTTAAAAAGTTTACGTTTTACGTTAAAAAGTTTACGTTTTACGTTAAAAAGTTTACGTATTATGTTTTTACGTTTTACGTTAAAATATTTACGTTTTACTTTAAAAAATTTACGTTTACCTAAAACTTTTTACTAAAAAAAATTTACGTTTTACCTAAAAACTTTTTACGCTTTACAAAAAACTTTTTACGGTTTACATAAAACTTTTTACGTTTTACGAAAACCTTTTTACGTTTTACGTTTTTACGTTAAAAAAGTTTACGTTTTACGTTAAACTTTTTACGTTTTACGTTTTTACGTTAAAAAAATTTACGTTTTACGTTTTACCTAAAACTTTTTACGCTTTACAAAAAACTTTTTACGGTTTACATAAAACTTTTTACGTTTTACGAAAAACTTTTTACGTTTTACGTTTTTACGTTAAAAAAGTTTACGTTTTACGTTAAACTTTTTACGTTTTACGTTTTTATGTTAAAAAAATTTACGTTTTACGTTTTACCTAAAAACTTTTTACGCTTTACAAAAAACTTTTTACGGTTTACATAAAACTTTTTACGTTTTACGAAAAACTTTTTACGTTTTACGTTTTTTACGTTTTTTACGTTTTACGGTTTTTTTACGTTTTACGCGTCGGTTTTTTACGTCTTACGCCCCGGTTTTTTACGTTAATGCTTTTTTTACATTTTACGCGCCAATTTTTACGTTAACGTTATTTTACGTTTTAAAAAACGACGCTAGAATGAGAACCACCCCGAGTTATGAGAACCGCGAGAACCACACCTTCCAGGGCGCCGTTGACCAAGATTTTTTTTTTACAACTAGATGTGTATATTTTAAAAACATTCGTAAAAAAAAAATTTTAACGGCGCGACCGCAGGGGTAGTTTTTACCCCCGCCGTTTGGTAAAAAAAAAGAAAAAACAAAAAAAAATTAAAAACACCAAACTTGCGGGGTAAAAAACTACCCCCGCGGCCGCGCCGTTTAAATTTTTTTTTTACGAATGTTTTTAAAATATACACATCTAGTTGTAAAAAAAAATCGTGGTCAATGGCGCCCCGGAAGGTGTGGTTCTCGCGGTTCTCATAACTCGGGGTGGTTCTCATTAAAAATGTTTTTAATAAAAAAATCTTTTTAAAAAATAAAAAGTAATTTAATAAAACTAAAAAGTAATATAATAAAGAGTTAAATGTCATTTTAGTCCCTGTGGTTTGGGCGATTTTACCAGTTTAGTCCAAAGGTTTCATTTTTAACATGTGGGTCCAAAAAAGTTTCACAGTTGCCATTTTAGTCCACTTGGTTAACTTTATCCATTTTTTCTGTTAACGTGAATGCCAATTCGGTCATTTTGTATGTAATTCTGTTAATTAAAAGGGCAATTCAGCCATATAAAATGACCGAATTGGCCTTCTTGTTAACAGAAAAAATGGATGAAGTTCACCCAGTGGACTAAAATGGCAACTGTGAAACCTTTTTGGACCCACAGGTTAAAAAGGAAACCTTTGAATTAAACTGACAAAATGGCCCAAACCACATGGACTAAAATGGCATTTAACTCTATAATAAAACAAAAAGTAATTAAAAAATAATAAAGTGAAAAAGACAAAAAAAAAACTTTTAAATAGAAAAGAGAGGAGAGAGGAGAGAGGAGAGAGGGTGTGTATTAAATGAAGAGAGAGGGGTGAGATTAGACATTTAGGGTAAATGACCAACCTACCCTTTTTGTTGGCTGATTATGATTGGTGGAGAGTGGTTCTCATGGTTCTCATAACTGGAGGTGGTTCTTATTCTAGCGGCTCCCTATATATATATATAGGGGATCGCTAGAATGAGAACCACCACGAGTTATGAGAACCACGAGAACCGCGCCCCGCGGGTGGCCGTCGGCGACGAATTTTTTTTTTACACCTAGATCCGTATATTTTAGTGGGGGGTTTAAATTTTCGGTTCAAACGGCGCGCCCGAGGGGGTAGTTTTTTACGCCCAAAGTTTGGGTTTTTTTAATTTTTCTTTTTTTTTTACCAAATTTTGGGCGTAAAAAACTACCCCCTTGGGCGCGCCGTTTGAACCGAAAATTTAAACCCCCCACTAAAATATACGGATCTAGGTGTAAAAAAAATTCCGTCGCCGACGGCCACCCGCGGGGCGCGGTTCTCGTGGTTCTCATAACTCGTGGTGGTTCTCATTCTAGCGGCTCCCTATATATATATATATATATATGTATAGGGGTTGGTTCTGTTACAAAATATCCTTAACCTAAGAACATTGATTAGGCTCATTCCATTGGCGTTGGAACTCGTACGTAGAACCCTAACCCCTTAACCCGAAATACTAAAGTAAAACATTAAACCCTAATTCAAAACCCTAAGGCAAAACCCCCTATGTTAAACTCTACAATCTAAACTATAAATCTTAAAAGCTAAACCGTAAAGCTATAAACCTATGCTAAACCCTAAGTCGTAAACTCTAAAACTAAACCCTAAAGGTAAACTCTAAAGCTGAAATATAAAGCTAAACCCTAAAAGTTAAACTCTATACATAAAAATCTAAAGCGTGTATATATTTGGATGGGGTTTGACGAGCCAGTTTCAACACCGCTGAAATGATGTTAATCGGAGTTCGTTTGACCAGGTTTCCTAGGTTAAGATCGTTTTGTATTTGTTCCCCTCTCTCTCTCTCTCTTTATATATGTATAGCGTACACATAGTTGCTTAGTTAGTTAGAACGATCTAAATGTTACATGTCTGTAACACCTCGAAAATTCACGTCCTATAATGTGTTGACACGTGTCATAATGTTTGAACGTGTGAAAGAATGTTCTGAAAGGACTAAAGTTGACAAACATGGAAAGTATGTTAATATACGAGTTCTAAATGTCAACAGTGAATAAATATATGGTATATTAACCCTACATGATGCTCATACCTTCAAACGAATAAATCACGGATCATACGAAGCTAAAAGTGAGAGATTTCAAACTACAGGGGCTAAATGTGTCAACATGTTTAAGTTATACCTCTGAGTGACCTTTTAGCGAACCCAAAGCTTTGTAAAGATTAATTATGCTCACTAGAATGCACGATATAAATTTCATAAAGTTTCGTTATCGTATGAGAAAGTTATGATCATATTCGTGTGCTAGGGGTTAAAAGCGTCAACGTTGAAATTTATGACTTTTCAGGTAACCATAAAGTTACCCAAGGACTTAACAAGGTTTGGTTATGTCTTAAGGCCCTTAAAAGTCAAGTTAGAGGGCTCAAAGTGCAAGAAATCATGTTAAGATCAAGTGTAGAAGGATCAGGGACTAAAAGCGTCAAAAAGTGCATAAGTTTGCATTTTCGCGCATAACTTACGTTCTGAATACATCCGGACATCCAAAAATTTATGTAAGCATGACTATATTATATTCTAGTGTTCGCCATAAGAAAAATCCATTCGTCGCGTCATTTAGATCGTTTTTCGCGCTTATGCGCATTCCGTCGTAATTAAGCGAACATCGCGATCGTACGGCCAAACGAACCGATATCCGAGATATTTTTGAGCATGTTTTGAGTTCCCTATACTTTAACTTCATTTTAGAGCCTTGAAATGAGGTTAACGGGGTTCAAACGCATCGAAAAAGGCCTTAAACACGTGCAGGGACCATTCTTGCCACTTTTGAAACATTTCTGAATCAGGGGAGTGCTAGCGTAGCGCGACTGCCTCATGCCTTGGCAGTAGCGCTACGCGACTGCCTAACCTGACCAGATTCAGTGTTTTAACATCTGTTTCCAGCTGTTTCGTTCACAACCACACATTCCCAAGAGTCTAGTCAGATGATAAGGATGGATTTTTAGTCACCATAAGGTCCCGACACTTGTACGGGTGGGATTAAGGCACGTTTTCCATGAAACGATCTTAACGGTGGACCGAAAACTATATATACCCATCCACCCCCATTTCATTTCTCACTAGAATTCTGAATTTGAGAGCTCTAAGTTGAAACCATCGTTTCATACCTGAGTTCTTGGATCGGGATTAGCATTCGGGGACCCTTCGTAAGTATTCTTTCGTTCTTTTATCGCTTTTCGAGTCCGAAAGTCAAACTTTGTTTGACTTTCTGCATTGACCAGTTTATGGTCGATGCGAAGTTCGTTTGAACTTCATAACGTGAGCGTGATCACGATGGTTATAGTCCCTAGTGACTATACCTACTGATTTCCACGTTATCTAGGCTCAGTGACGAGCCGTAGTTTCGGCCAGAATACGTATTCTTGCGTATTTTGTAACCAAACTACTTATGGGTATCAAAACCGTTTGTTTTGATACCAAACTTGTTTTCTAACTTAGGTAAGCATGTTTTAACATGCTTAGCTCGTCACTTTTAGTTTAGTGCTTTTATAGGGTCGTAAAGGTAAGCGATCTAAACAATCGCTTATACTTTCGAACCCGACCCGTTTAGTCGATCATTAGGATCCGACCAAACACATTAAGTGACCTTATGGTCACATCGTTCGAGTAGTTGTATGACAGGTAGTATATATGCCTTAGGTAAATGACCAAAATACCCCTACGGGGCTTAAATTGAGATTAAACTCGTTTTGGGCATAATGGAAGGTATCCTACTGATATCACAACATATTTAAGGCATATTAACTTAGGAAACCTGTTCGCGACCTATTCGGTTACCCGTTACGCGTTATTCGCGTTCGGATCGGTTTATATAACTAGTTTATATAAGTTAGCCGAAACGGGTCAAACCTTATCGGTTTTATCTCAAAATCCAGAATGTGTATGAAATACCCATATAAGACAAGTCTTTGAACATGTCGGGTTTAAATCACATTCTATTCCGGTCTTCGCTTAATCGTGCGTACGGACCGTATCTTCCTGTAAGACTAACCGGTCTAAGCTTAGGCTTAATTAAAGACCCGTTAGCATTCTAATTAATTATTTATACCATCATTCCAGACTAGAGCTTTCCGGTAAATTGTACCTACGCTTACTTAAGTGAATACGGCTGAGTTATAAATTTCTGCTATTTAAGACAGGAGCTAGCTCAGGTAAATACTCTTAACTTATTTTCCCTATACGGGCTTGGGATACGGTATAATAATACCGCTTGGTCGGGTATTGAATCTTTAATCTTATTATGGTTAAATCATTGAGGTAACCCGGTTTAATCTGTATTGTTTGAAACAAAGACCTTTAGGGGTTAATGACCATGTCCCGGATATCCTAGTGACATCATTGTATTATAAAATGGCCACGTCTTAAGCACGGGGTGTAGGCATACACCTGACAGTGCTTAAGAGATAACGGTATCTCACTCTCTTGTGGGCCTATACTTGTGGCGTGTCTGTTAATCTGACTCGATTTCTACATCGGGCCCTGAACGTACAACGAACATGTAAATCTGTATACAAGGTTATAAATATAATTGTCCCAAGTTAAAAAGATTAATTTTGCCTCTGTGCATTTTAATCAAAGTGTCAAAAGGTTTTGTGCCTAGTGCATCTAAATCAATTTTCTTAAACTCTTTTCAAATGAGTCGGTTGAGTGTATTTACCAGTGAAAACTGACGTATTTTCCAAAAGGGTTAAGTGACAGGTACTGAACGTAATTGGCTGGAAGCTCAGGGCGCTATTAAGAAATCTTGCAAGTTCTAGGCGTCTAAAGTCTGTTGAACAAATGATGTGTTTTAAGATCTGCCTGTGGATCCTTTACTTCCGTTGTAATACTGAATATTACTTCATATTCGGAATGTAATAATAAATATCTTTTGCTTCCGCTGTGCATTCATATATATTGTGTTGTTTGACTATTATGTTGCCAACCACGTCACGATACTCCCCCACCGGGCCCACCGGTGACACGTGGAAAGTCGGGGTGTGACAGGTTGGTATCAGAGCCAACACTGAGTGAATTAAACACTAGTCTTTTGTGTTTAATCTCAGTTACACAATTGCACATTCTTGAGTCTAGACAAGAACATAGGACAAATTCTAAAATTCGTTTTATTTTGTCCTTATTTGATTCCTTTGTTATTTTTCTGACTTGCCTATGCATAGAATATGGAAAGTATTCTTCAAGTCATTTTTATTAGAAGTCCCGTTTAGGGCAACCATATACTTGTTAAATTTTTAAAGGAACGATTATATACTTAAAATATCATTCATATATTATAAGATCTACCATTATAATAAAATGGCAAAAAATTTAAAAAGGACAAGACCTAGCCATATGTCACATTAAGACAGGGCCAAGATGGTAGTTCCATAATTAGATTCAGATCCTTGTTAACAGTTCAATTAGGATTGTTCTGCGTTAATTATTAAAAAGAATCTTAAAGGTACGACCTAGCCTATATGTCGTTCCAGACAAGGCCAAGATGGTAGAACCTATTCAAAGGATTCAAATCCTTGTAACATTGTAAATATGTTAACACTCCTGGCAACAGTGATGCGATAAAGTCACACTTGTCATCTCTATATTAGGAAATTTTTCCAAACCCCTTTTTAGCAAAAGCGATCAATGGGAATCATGGCTATTAATTTATCAAAATTGGACAATTCGTCATATACTTAAACCAACTATTGCTACTTGGTTTGTAGCCCTCAAAGCTTCACCATGGCTGACCCCTCTGAAGCTCGCAATCATCCAGTTAATCAGGAAGATGATGCAAGACTGAAATTAATAAGCACCGGGTTACAGGCTATGATCGAAATAGCCGCAAGCAACGCTGCGGACCGTGTGTTGAAGGATCTTAAGCGAAAGTGCGATGATACCCCAAATAAAGGTTACAAGAAGGGTAAGACCGGTTCAAGCTATAACCAGTCCAAACCAAAGGAGGTAAAACCCGAATGTAAAACCTGCAAAAGAAGACACTGGGGACAGTGTCGATCAAAACAAAAGATAAAGCAATGTGGCATCTGTAAAAGAGCTGGCCACCAGTCCCACGAATGTAGGAACATAAAGAATGCAAACTGTTTCAGCTGCGGCGAAAAGGGCCACATCAGTACTAATTGCCCTAAGGCTGCCAAGGAAAGAGCAACTAAGTCTGGGAAGGATTTGAAAGTCAAAACTACAGGCCAGTGAAAAGACCAGGTGCGAAACCTGTAAGAAGTACCATCTTGGGAAATGCAGATTTGAGTCTCAGCCTCTACCGTGTGGAATTTGCAAGTCTAAGGAACATAAAACCCTGGATTGCAAGAAGTTAAAAGATGCTACATGCTACAACTGCAACGAGAAGGGGCACATAAAGACCAACTGCCCTAAGTACGCAAGGAAGCCCGAGTAGGCCAAGAGAACAAACGCACGAGTTATCAGGAGGAACGCCCAAGAGATGATGCAGAATAATAATAGTATAATATGTACCTTTCCTTATCAAACAGTTTATGAAGAAACTTATTTGATACTGGCAAACATTTTATGAATGATAAATATTGAGCGTGGTTGTCTCCGCTGTCCTTGTTTCGTTAATAAAAGGACCGATATAGTAATAGGAAAGGATTGGTCGTCTTGTGACCAAACCCAGATTGTGGGTGATAAAGAAGCAAATAACTATCAAGACTCCTTATAAGACAACCCTCATAATTATATGTATCCGTGTGATTAATTAATTAATCAATATATAACCGGCCGTCCCCGGAATCGAACCTGGGTCTAGGCCGCACCCTTCGCGCGCCTAACCAACCGAGCTAGGTGCCTAGTTTGTGAAAATCTCCATTCTGATTAAATATAAACACATGTTGATGGTATCTCTTTAATCTCTAAAGATTTCGAATACCAAATGGTATGACAAAAGTGCTATATGAGGATTGGTGTATCTTAATAAGTTCCATAGATTGCTTCCATGCCTGATCAGTATGGAGGTTTAATGCATGGAACCACAAAGATATCCCAATGATCATATGGTACTAAAGTCAACTAATAGTATTCAAAGAAGATACCCAGAATGAAATTGTCCAAGTAGATATTCCCGACTAAGGAACTCGGGGGCTAGTAACATAAATGTGTCACTTACTTGACACAAGCAATGATGAGTGGACTGGAGCCTGAGATATGGAAGTCTCTGTAACCTCCTTGTACTTTGATTATCTTCTTCTAAGTTTACCCTGTTTACCTCCCTAGAGGCAGGAAGAGTTAAGATTAACATCCCGCTCCGGGTTAGAGTGTTGTAAGAACTCCATGTTGATTATGGAATAACCGAAAACCTGATTAAGTAAATTTTAAAATAGGAGATTCATATAGCCTAACTCGATATTCCGAGAGTTTTGATATTGTTAAATAAGAAAGACGGTTCATTTTTCTTATGCATTATTTACCGCAACCCTAATTAGGCAACAATTAAGAAATTCCCATCAGCTGCTCTGAATCGTCGATTTATTCGACTAACTACAAGGATCAACCAATCCTTAAAATTTGTTAAGTAGTGGTTGGAATAACCATCTCACCTTAAGGTAAGTATCAAGGCTGCTCCTTTTGAGACCTTGTATAAATGACATGTTAAACGGCTATTGTTAGGACAATAGAGAATTGGTAAGTCCAACTATCAGGATCTGAAAGTTGCCTGGGAAACAACAAATAAGATCATACAAATTCATAGTCGATTGTAAGTTGCCAGTATTCGGCAGAAAATCAAGGATTAATGAAATAGCAAACCTCCTAAATTCTTGTTAAGAAATAAGGTTCAACAATAGATATCACCCTGGAAGGGTGTGCTAAATTTGTTAAAATTATTGGGCTAGTTAAGCTTCGAGAATATAGAATCATTCGAAGGGAATCGAATGTATCAAGATCAAATAGCCTATGAGCCAAGACCTAATTAAGGGGCTTGGTGGAGCGCGCAATGTGACCCGCACTAATGATTTAGCGATGTGTCACCAATAAGTCGAAAAGCGCTATCGCATAATGATATGCAGAACTAAGATAGTGTGAGCCACCTGTGTCGATTAAGGATCGACAGGATTAGAAGCTCCAAAAAGATACATGTGCCTATTATAAAGGTCAAGTGGGATGCCCGAAGAGGTCCCGAATTCACGTGGAAAGTTGAATCCACGATGAAAGAAAAGTACCCTTACTTATTTCAGTAAATCTCGGGTCGAGATTTCTTTTAAGGGGGTGAGGATGTAACACCTCGAAAATTCACGTCCTATAATGTGTTGACACGTGTCATAATGTTTGAACGTGTGAAAGAATGTTCTGAAAGGACTAAAGTTGACAAACATGGAAAGTATGTTAATATACGAGTTCTAAATGTCAACAGTGAATAAATATATGGTATATTAACCCTACATGATGCTCATACCTTCAAACGAATAAATCACGGATCATACGAAGCTAAAAGTGAGAGATTTCAAACTACAGGGGCTAAATGTGTCAACATGTTTAAGTTATACCTCTGAGTGACCTTTTAGCGAACCCAAAGCTTTGTAAAGATTAATTATGCTCACTAGAATGCACGATATAAATTTCATAAAGTTTCGTTATCGTATGAGAAAGTTATGATCATATTCGTGTGCTAGGGGTTAAAAGCGTCAACGTTGAAATTTATGACTTTTCAGGTAACCATAAAGTTACCCAAGGACTTAACAAGGTTTGGTTATGTCTTAAGGCCCTTAAAAGTCAAGTTAGAGGGCTCAAAGTGCAAGAAATCATGTTAAGATCAAGTGTAGAAGGATCAGGGACTAAAAGCGTCAAAAAGTGCATAAGTTTGCATTTTCGCGCATAACTTACGTTCTGAATACATCCGGACATCCAAAAATTTATGTAAGCATGACTATATTATATTCTAGTGTTCGCCATAAGAAAAATCCATTCGTCGCGTCATTTAGATCGTTTTTCGCGCTTATGCGCATTCCGTCGTAATTAAGCGAACATCGCGATCGTACGGCCAAACGAACCGATATCCGAGATATTTTTGAGCATGTTTTGAGTTCCCTATACTTTAACTTCATTTTAGAGCCTTGAAATGAGGTTAACGGGGTTCAAACGCATCGAAAAAGGCCTTAAACACGTGCAGGGACCATTCTTGCCACTTTTGAAACATTTCTGAATCAGGGGAGTGCTAGCGTAGCGCGACTGCCTCATGCCTTGGCAGTAGCGCTACGCGACTGCCTAACCTGACCAGATTCAGTGTTTTAACATCTGTTTCCAGCTGTTTCGTTCACAACCACACATTCCCAAGAGTCTAGTCAGATGATAAGGATGGATTTTTAGTCACCATAAGGTCCCGACACTTGTACGGGTGGGATTAAGGCACGTTTTCCATGAAAAGATCTTAACGGTGGACCGAAAACTATATATACCCATCCACCCCCATTGCATTTCTCACTAGAATTCTGAATTTGAGAGCTCTAAGTTGAAACCATCGTTTCATACCTGAGTTCTTGGATCGGGATTAGCATTCGGGGACCCTTCGTAAGTATTCTTTCGTTCTTTTATCGCTTTTCGAGTCCGAAAGTCAAACTTTGTTTGACTTTCTGCATTGACCAGTTTATGGTCGATGCGAAGTTCGTTTGAACTTCATAACGTGAGCGTGATCACGATGGTTATAGTCCCTAGTGACTATACCTACTGATTTCCACGTTATCTAGGCTCAGTGACGAGCCGTAGTTTCGGCCAGAATACGTATTCTTGCGTATTTTGTAACCAAACTATTTATGGGTATCAAAACCGTTTGTTTTGATACCAAACTTGTTTTCTAACTTAGTTAAGCATGTTTTAACATGCTTAGCTCGTCACTTTTAGTTTAGTGCTTTTATAGGGTCGTAAAGGTAAGCGATCTAAACAATCGCTTATACTTTCGAACCCGACCCGTTTGGTCGATCATTAGGATCCGACCAAACACATTAAGTGACCTTATGGTCACATCGTTCGAGTAGTTGTATGACAGGTAGTATATATGCCTTAGGTAAATGACCAAAATACCCCTACGGGGCTTAAATTGAGATTAAACTCGTTTTGGGCATAATGGAAGGTATCCTACTGATATCACAACATATTTAAGGCATATTAACTTAGGAAACCTGTTCGCGACCTATTCGGTTACCCGTTACGCGTTATTCGCGTTCGGATCGGTTTATATAACTAGTTTATATAAGTTAGCCGAAACGGGTCAAACCTTATCGGTTTTATCTCAAAATCCAGAATGTGTATGAAATACCCATATAAGACAAGTCTTTGAACATGTCGGGTTTAAATCACATTCTATTCCGGTCTTCGCTTAATCGTGCGTACGGACCGTATCTTCCTGTAAGACTAACCGGTCTAAGCTTAGGCTTAATTAAAGACCCGTTAGCATTCTAATTAATTATTTATACCATCATTCCAGACTAGAGCTTTCCGGTAAATTGTACCTACGCTTACTTAAGTGAATACGGCTGAGTTATAAATTTCTGCTATTTAAGACAGGAGCTAGCTCAGGTAAATACTCTTAACTTATTTTCCCTATACGGGCTTGGGATACGGTATAATAATACCGCTTGGTCGGGTATTGAATCTTTAATCTTATTATGGTTAAATCATTGAGGTAACCCGGTTTAATCTGTATTGTTTGAAACAAAGACCTTTAGGGGTTAATGACCATGTCCCGGATATCCTAGTGACATCATTGTATTATAAAATGGCCACGTCTTAAGCACGGGGTGTAGGCATACACCTGACAGTGCTTAAGAGATAACGGTATCTCACTCTCTTGTGGGCCTATACTTGTGGCGTGTCTGTTAATCTGACTCGATTTCTACATCGGGCCCTGAACGTACAACGAACATGTAAATCTGTATACAAGGTTATAAATATAATTGTCCCAAGTTAAAAAGATTAATTTTGCCTCTGTGCATTTTAATCAAAGTGTCAAAAGGTTTTGTGCCTAGTGCATCTAAATCAATTTTCTTAAACTCTTTTCAAATGAGTCGGTTGAGTGTATTTACCAGTGAAAACTGACGTATTTTCCAAAAGGGTTAAGTGACAGGTACTGAACGTAATTGGCTGGAAGCTCAGGGCGCTATTAAGAAATCTTGCAAGTTCTAGGCGTCTAAAGTCTGTTGAACAAATGATGTGTTTTAAGATCTTCCTGTGGATCCTTTACTTCCGTTGTAATACTGAATATTACTTCATATTCGGAATGTAATAATAAATATCGTTTGCTTCCGCTGTGCATTCATATATATTGTGTTGTTTGACTATTATGTTGCCAACCACGTCACGATACTCCCCCACCGGGCCCACCGGTGACACGTGGAAAGTCGGGGTGTGACAATGTCGCTAACTTAGTTTGAACTATCTAAATGTTACATGTCTTGTGTTTTCTTTTCTGTAGGTACCCTTAGGTTTTGATGAGTCAACCTCGTTCCCTATTTTGGATAGGATACCGTGGTCTTCCTCTAATTTGATAGAAATGGATTTGAACAGAAAGGGCGATTTGAAAAATATCATCCCGTTTAACGAGTTACTACAGTTGCAAAAGCTTGAAAAAGTTATTATATCAGACTACTCGTCCATAGAAAAAACTTTTGAACCATTTGAATGGAGATTGATTCAATTACCTGTTCTGGAACTTCCAAAGCTCAGGGAAGTAGAGTTATCTCTACTAGATCTCAAGTATATACGTCGGACAGTTTTGACTTTTCCAAGCCTAACAAAACTACATATTCATAATTGTCATTATCTGGAGCATGTATTTGTTAGCTCCATGGTAGGCAGTCTATTGGAACTCCGAGAATTACGCATAATCGGCTGCTCTAATGTAGAAGTAATTGTGAAGGAAGAAGAAATGGAAGATCAGACACAAGTTAACGAGATAGAGTTTCGTTGTCTAAAATCCCTAGAACTTAATGGCCTATCTAGCATGAAGGGATTTTGCCTAGGGAGGCAAGATTTTCAATGTCCATCGTTAGATACATTGGGTATCAAGTATTGTTCTGGAATAACGGTTTTCACAATGGGAAGTTCAACTACTCCAAAATTAAAGGCGATAAATACAAATTATGGGTCAATGGATGCAATGCAGGACCCAAATTTCTTTATTAGGACATTAACCCAACAGGTACGTGATGCTCGATTTCCTATATTGTTTTCATTTCATGCATCAAGTACACTTGAAATGTTATTGGTCTATCTAATTCTACGTGTGCAAAGTGCAAACTTGTGTCACAGGGATTTAAATTCTAGAACTAAATTGAGTTTGCCACAGTTCTATGAAGATGGAACGTCCATGGGTGTGTACTTTTGAAGCCATTCTCAAATATCACATGGGTGTATTATATTTGTTTTGTATAATAATACAGACGTACAATAATCATTGTTGAATATAATCCTGCGTGAAGCCATTACTTATATATCACAATTCACATGGGTGCATTATATTTGTTTTGTTTTGTAAACTAGGGGTTACCCAACCGCGCGTTGCGGCGGGAAACCCCTTGTAATCCGAGTGTTGAAGTGGTCACATTTCTCGGTTTGATTGGTCAGTACGACTTCGATTTTAAAAACCATCTCACCATACCACTTTGACTTTGATCACAGCCTTAGATAAGTTGTTTACTTTAAACCATCTCACCATACCACTTCGATTTTAATAACGCGTTCCAGCCCGATTGATAACTCAACAATTCTTTATTTTTTCAAAGTGTTTGTTATCCTCGAAGGATTCTTTCCAGATTACAAGGCTTGTTTCGAAAGTTTTTAGTGTGGCACTTCTTTGGATTGGGACAGTATGGCAACTTCATGATGCAGCAATTTATTTACACTATCAACTGTATAAAAGTGTTTCTAATATGATATGCTATACAATTCTTTTCAGCAAGTGCACTATGATTTTGGTGGCCTAAGAATTAATCCGAATCTTTATCATAATGGCAAATTTTGCTTGAGCCTTCTAAACACTTTGGTTGGTTCCAAAAATGAGAAATGGACACCTGGTGTACTGAAACTTAAAGTCAAAGGCTCAACTTGTGATCCTGGAAGAACCTCCTAAGAATATGGAAGATCTTGAACATCAGCAAGAGTTTTCCTGTTGGACATCCGAATCATCATCATCATATGCATACGAATATGCAGTTGCAGCGGAAGGTTTTAAATAGTTTGCAGACATAGTGATATGAATATGCAGATTAGAAAAATGATGCAGAATTAAGTGGACAATTTCGGTAACTTGAAAATGTCTTGGTAACCGGAAAAGTTTACCTGTAAACTACTATATAAATTACATAATGGCGGTTAAACTTGGCGGGTAACTGCCTTGGCAGTTTAGTTTGAAAGTTTAACCCGCTTATCTTCTTAAACCGCTTATCATCTTGTCCTAATACGTTAACATCCAGACTACATATCATATACACATACATATTCGAATAATAATAAAGACATAACTAAAGTTTAATTATAATTGTAACAATGATACTTCCAACACAACCCCCTTAAACTTTGGTTATGTTAGAGCCCTGTTGCATGACACTTCGATTAGCATCTTCTACTGCTTTCTTCATGTAGCTGAAATTGAAACGCTTCCTCCTTTTGTGCAAGTTCCAATCATCCTCCCATCCATTTCCAGCAAATAATGCAAATTGTGTCGAATCTGCACCATTGCGATCATTACCTGCAGCTTCATCATGAGCAGTACCTGCACTCCGTGTCTTCCTGTGTCTGCCTCCTGGGGATTCAACACCATCATTCACCATTTCTTTCACATGCACTACTTCCTGCACCGATTTGAACTTATAATAGTATTCCAGGACTTCAAGATACATAGCGTATGTAATCCTCATGTAGTCTCCATCTTTATATTCAAATCCTAAATCTTTTGCTATGATTGGCCATGTGTTTTCAGTGGTCACTTCTCGGTATCCCCCATCTCTTGCCACCAAAATATACAGACTTAATAAATCTATCTTTCTTTGATCCGAGAAGTAGGGTGGAACAGGCCTTGAAGTGATTCCCATATACTCGTTCAGGAACCAGCGGATCATTTCTTCAAACTTCTTTTGAAGATCAACCTTATACTTGAATACATATTCTTGATCATCGAGCATATTAATTAGGGCCTTGCAATAAGCAAATTCATGAAATTCTAATGTCTTTAGAATCATCAGATTCCAATCAGCCTCATGTTCATTCGAAACATTTAGAGTTTTGAAATAAGAATTCAGATAATCATTTTTAAATTCATCATCTATACCGCACATGTCTTGCAGTCTTCTTCTCTCCTTTAAACCCAATTCCTCCTCTTTCGTCAATCCAGTCACATCATTTATTGTATTTATCACCGGAGATGAAAACATGGGAAAGATTTTACATGTATCACCGGATTTTCTGACCGTGAAGCCTTGAAGTGTTAACTGTTCAAGGCTTAAAACATTCCGATCAATATCCGGCGAGTAGAAAACACTGGGAATACGCAGTGTTTCGTTTCCCATTTTCATTTCCACTGTTCCCACTCCTCGAATAAATAAGAAATTATTCATTCCGGATCTTGTTTCGACACCCATTATATGTTTTACCCGCTTGAAAACATCGAGATTACCCAAAAAATGATGATCAAATGTCGGATTAACATACCAGATTTCTTTCCATTGTCCACCGTCGGTTCCGGTGACAATCATCTCCTCTCGGCAGTGCACATCATCTTCTTGCTTTCTGATTCCGGAATTAATTGCTTGTCTAATCAGTTGCATCGCTTCGTCATTCTCCTTGGCCTTACACATATAGATTTGGTGTCCAGGCAGATGGCAGTAATAACATAATCTTTCACGAGGGGTTTGGTGTTTTTTTCTCATTTTTCTCATCAATGCAATGTTGGCAAGGCATAGATGTTGCAGTTGGTTTAACTTCTGCATCGATTCATGTAGTGGCTCTGATACCACTATGTTGGACATCCGAATCATCATCATCATATGCATGCGAATATGCAGTTGCAGCGGAAGGTTTTAAATAGTTTGCTGACCTAGTGATATGAATATATAGATTAGAAAAATGATGCAGAATTAAGTGGACACTTTCGGTAACTTGAAATTGTCTTGGTAACCGGCAAAGTTTTCCGGTAAACTACTATATAAATTACATAATGGCGGTTAAACTTGGCGGGTAACTGCCTTGGCAGTTTAGTTTGAAAGTTTAACCCGCTTATCTTCTTAAACCGCTTATCATCTTGTCCTAATACGTTAACATCCAGACTACATATCATATACACATACATATTCGAATAATAATAAAGACATAACTAAAGTTTAATTATAATTGTAACGATGATACTTCCAACATTTCCTTCTGTCTTTGTTAATCTTGATGCACTACTACAATATCAAGCATTAGACGGTGTTTAAAATCTTTTTTAGACGGTGTTATAATAATAACCCCGTCTTAAAATCAATTCCTCACATGCCATTGTGCCAATCCAATTAAAATATTCAACAAAATTCTATATAACCCCGTCTTATGCTTAAACCCCGTCTTAAAATCAATTCCTCACGATTTAGACGGTGTTCCCTTTGAACACCGTCTTATGCTTATATATGCAACCTTTAGATGGTGTTTTTGAACACCGTCTTATATACTCATTCTAACAAAAAAATAAAAAAAATAAATAAAGCCCAAAAACTTCCTCTCATCTCCCAAGCACCTCACCTCTCCTCTCCACCATCTGCTTGCCGCCTGCTCAACCTTACATGGTTCCAGCCCTAATCGACGAACCCTAAACCCTAATCAAACATCACGGTCCCTAAACACATTTGAAGAGGTGATGAAAACCCCTAACCTTCTTTATATGTATCTTGTTGGATTGTGTGTATATCTAGTTTTATATATGTACTATATATATGTGTATTCAAGATTATTGGGGATTTGAAATCTTTGAAAGCATAATAGTGTTTGAAATAGGTTTGTTATTATCCAGATATTATTATGTTGCAGAGACCCTGTAGAAGGTGCGAGGGCAGCCATGGGTGTCATCGTTCTCGATCTTTATCCCGGCCTCAGAATCAGCCCCTTTTATCTCGGTAAATTTTCCCTTTTTGACCTAGATTCGTCATTGATTTTTGTGGATTTGTTGGGAATTTATTGTTTTTGTGATTGAGTTATGAAACCGTGGTTTTGTTTAACCTATGGTTAAAACATTTACATACATACTCTAATAGTTTACCAGTTAGCTTCTTTTCCTTTTGAGATATAAACATCTAGTTTTAATTATTAGTTCCTTTGTTGTGTCATATAATAACAGGGATTAAGAATGTCCAACCCTTTATCACATTCTAGATTTTATCCTCTAATTAATGTTGCTAATGCTAAAGCCGAAAACGCATCGATGATAAGTGCGTAAGTTTTTTTTTCCTTTTTTTAAAAATTTTCTTAGTTGCTCGCATAGTTATTAAAGCGAGCGCCCAGGCGTGCCTAGGCGCAAATAAAGCCCCGGGCCCAACAAATCGCCCTGAGTGCGCCTCGCGCCTTTAATAACTATGCTTCAGGTCATAGTTATTAATGCGAGCGCCCAGACGCGCCTTGGCGGAAATAAAGCCCCGGGCCCAACAAATCGCCCTGAGTGCGCCTCACGCCTTTAATAACTATGGTTGCTCGTGGTTTTGTATATTAATATTGATTGTGTATGTTTATATATATGTGTTTAGGACGCTTTGTGCTCAAGGTGCGCTTGACCCAAAGAAGGTTGAGGGGAAGATTTTGCTGTGCTTAAGGTGAGGCAATATGGGTCGGCTTGACAAGGGCATAGTGGCTGCACGTGCTGGTGCTTCTAGCATGATTCTTTGCAATGCTGAAGCCAATAAAGATGAAATAATAGCTGATCTTCATGTGCTGCCAGCGACACACATCACTATGTTGACGGGCTTTGTCTTTACGCCTACCTTAACTCTACCATGTAACAACCATCATTCCAACATGGGCTGGCCCGACCCGGCCCATATTTCCACTTCTATTTATCATTATTTGCTGAGCTACTACTTCCTTGGATACACTACTTAATCCAGACTTATAGCGTCACTGTTAGTATCTTTTTGTTAATATTCACAAGTCACTAATACTAAGATTTGTTATGTATATTTTATCTTTTTTTCCATGATAATATTCATAATATTTAATGTTTTAGATTCTCTTTGCTTTAATGATGAAGTAATATCTCAATAAACTAATCTTGTTGCAGATAACTAAGGTGCATGTGAAGTTTTTGTCGCAAAACTGGCCAAACCTCAGGGATGAAAATGACATTTTACTCGTTTACTTATAAAATATATTAAATTTACTAGAGTTTGTTCTATTGTAGGTATCAGTATATAATCGTTCCAGATGAAGAATTTTTGCATGATATCAAGCAAAGGGGAAATATTGAGCAGGAATATCTGGATGCAAAAGCCAAGGTGTGGTTCCACATCAGCATTTATATGTTATTAGTGGTTGATTATTTGCATTATACCTTACATTAGCCGTTAAAATTGTGCAGATTGTGAATATCTTTAATACAGTGGAAAGCATTAAAGAGCACTTTTATAGTGCAATTGATGATTCTTCTAGGTAAGTTGAATCCCTTAGGTTGTTGACTTCAGTTTATGAAATATACTTATTTCAATTAGAGAAACAAGCATCTTTCCATTACATATCTATCATATGACTCGTTATTTTGTTACAAACACACTTATCTCATTTCTGTAAGAGGTGTCAGTTTTGTAAGTGGCTAAATATCATGAATACGTATAACTCATTTCTGTAAGAGGTGTAAACGAGCCGGGCCGAGCCCGATCTAGTCTCGAGCTCAGCTCGTCGTATTTTTATGAAGCTCAAACTCGGCTCGGCTCGACCCTATATATTTGGGCTCGTTTAGACTCGTGGGCCTAAACGACTTGTTCGAGTTTTTAACCGATTTGATCATGAGTATAGCATAATGCAATAGGGCTTATATGGTATTGTTCTGATAATATGGAATAGCATAATGCAATAAGTTTGAATAACTGATAGTTTACTAGAGTGCATCCCAACTTAATATATTTTGCTCGAGTCTGACTTATTTAAAATATGCAGGAAGACATTGAACTTATGGCAGACGCAAGTTTGGAAGCTTTTAGATTTTCCATCTCTTGGTCCAGACTGATCCCAAGTATGTTACCATCCAAGGTTTCATTTAATTGGTTGTTTTATGTTTGACTTAAACAAAAATTCGAACTAGTTAACGTTTATGTGTATATATGTATACATCAATAGTTTGGTATGTATTGGGGAAAATTGGATATAGCAGTAAAATGGAATTTTGATTTGATTTGATTTGAAAATGTTCCATTGGTAAGCTTGATGTATTTCTGGAAAACCTTTTTTTTGTAAATGTTTTTTTTTTCAGCAAATGTTTATAAGACGGTGTTAAAAAATATTTGTTTTAATTAATATTTGAGATATTAAAAGACGGTGTTCATCAAGTTTAAGCCGGTGTTAAAATGGAACACCGTCTAATAAGACTTGATTTTAAACCAGTGTGCTTTAAGACGGTGTTGAAAACACCGTCTTAAATCCCATATCACCCCGTCTAAAAATCTGTTTTGTAGTAGTGATGATAACGAAAAGATGAAATATTATAAACTTTACCTCACATGCTAAATAAATAGTTGACTTATGGAGTGGGAATTTAAAGTAATTATATTGATACCTGAGCCTCCAACTCGGTTATTCTTTGTAAAGATCTTTCTTCTATACATGCATGTTTTTTGTATTCTTCAAGCAATCCAACTGATATCTCAACTCAGCCATCTCCTGAGTTAACTCTTCAGCTTCTTCTTAATTTTTTTGTCCTATAGTTGCTCATGCCAACAGTAAAATTAACCAATAGTTGTGACCTGTTTGTTATATCCTATCACTTAAATGTTAACATACCTTCAGCTGGTTCACAAGAATGTCATATTCATGTAGTTGAGCTTCATATCCATTTGATTCCTCATCTTGATTTCCGAAATTTCATTGCCTTCAAATGCATTAAGCTTCTCCCTTAATGCATTTGAAAACTATGAGGTCTGGAGCCATGAACTCTCGTGTTACTGAGAAGGAAACAAAATAATCCATTATTATTATGCGATACAAATTACAAATCGAGATCAGCATTATCTTTAATTGTTTGCAATTGTGACAAATACAACACAAGTGTGATCATCTCTTCCTCTTGAAACATGGATAAGGGCTTGGTTTTATAATACGCAAGCCACACCGAGGCAATAGGGTCCCCAGAGCCAAGGCGAGAGACGCACGCATCATATACGGGAGGCGCAAGTATTTATATTGATTTATTTATGTATATTGTAGGTTTCTATCGTACCAAAAATTTAGATAGAAATAACCTCTATCTACAATTAGTATATAAATAACCTCTATGTACCACCAAAAAGCTATAAATAACCTACCTCGTTGTGGTTTCTACGTATTCAAGTTTCAATTAGGTTACAAGTTCCAGGTATGGTAAGCAATGGTGATTCATATCTCACAAAAGGCTATATCTACAATTTAATATATATATATATATATATATATATATATGGAGCCGCTAAAATGAAAACCACCTCCAGTTGTAAGAACCATGAGAACCAATCTCCACCAATTAGGTGTTGCCAACAAAAAGGGTATATCGGTCATTTACCGCAAATGTCTTATCCTATCTCTCTCCTTTGTCTTTTCTTTTAATTATCCTGTCTCCTCTCTCTTTCCTTTAAATAAGTTGCAGACTCTATCTCTCATTCATCATCTCTCTCTCTCTCTCTTGAAATCAAACCCCAAAACCCATCTTCCTTTAAATTAGTTGCAGACTCTAAATACGTTTAACCGAAATCGATGATGACGACGACTGAACCCACCCCTGCCGGCGACTAAACCTGTTAAACCATGCTCCGATTTGGGGGTAGTGAACTCTGATTTGATGTTTGTGGTTTGTTTGGTGTCCCGATCTATGTTGTTGGTGTCCTTCATCCCCTACTCTCTCTCTCAAGATCGTTTCTAAGCCCATACATGTTACGGCGGTGGTTTGGTCGGCGACGGTGGATCTAACAGTGGGTTAGTGGCTGGTGGTGGCGGTTCGACGACTGGGTAGTGGGCCGGCGGCAGCGCTGTCGTGAGCGGCGGAGGTCCCCGGTCTCCTCCCGACGAGTTGATGCTCTGATTGACTTTGGAGGTTATGGGTTTAGTTGGTTTATCTCTGTTTTGTTATGTTGGGGATTTTGATTTGGTATGTGGGTCTGATGAACTATGTGGGTTTGATGTGTCGAATCTGGGTTTGAATCTTTGTGTTTGAATTTTGTTGAATTTGGTGGTGTGTGTTCGAATCTGGGTTTTTTTTGTGTGAATCTGGGTTTGAATTTTGTTGATTCTGGGTTTTAATTTTTGTTGAATCTGGTGGTGGGTGTTCGAATCTGGGTTTGAATCATTTGTGTTTTTGCTGCTGGTTTGATTCTGTTGAATATGGTTTTGAATCTTGGGGGTTTGACTTTCTGGGTTTGATTCTGGGCTTGAATGTTTGTTCATGTTGAATCTGGGTTTGAATGATGTTATTGGGACCTTTTTTGATCCTGTTGAATCTGCGTTTGAAGGATATTCTATTTTTGAATGATGTTCATGTTGAATCTGGGTTTGAATGTTGTTCATGTCGAATCTGGGTTGAATCTGGTGGCTTTTAAAATCGACGGTGATGATGCAAAAAAAAAAGGACGATGGCGCGGCAAGGATGGTGGAAGGTAGGTTTTTGAACCCGCAACCCCACTTTTGTAGCCTCTGATGTTCGGAGAATCTGAGCCAAAACTTCTTTTTTTTTTTTTTTTCCAGAATCCACTCGTTCTTTTTGTTTTTTTTGTTGGGTTTTTTATATTTTTTTTTGAGGCGTCGATGATGATAGCAAACTATCTGAGACACCTACCCGAGTAACGATTTTCTGGGTGCGTTCGTTTTTGTGTAAAAGAAAAAAAACTTAAACCGTAAACCTTTTAAAGTAAACCGTAAACTTTTTTACTTAAAACGTTTTACATAAAAAGTTTTATGTAAAACGTAAAAAGTTTTACGCCAAACGTAAAACGTAATTTTTTTTTACGTAAAACGTAAAACTTTTTACGTAAAAAACGTAAAACGTAAAAAGTTTTACGTAAAAAGTAAAACGTAAAATGTAAATTTTTTTAAAATAAACCGTAAACTTTTTTACTTAAAACGTTTTACATAAAAGGTTTTACGTAATACGTAAAAAGTTTTACGCCAAACGTAAAACGTAAAACTTTTTACGTAAAACGTAAAACTTTTTACGTAAAAAACGTAAAACGTAAAAATTTTAGCGTAAAACGTAAAAAACCGACGCGTAAAACGTAGAAAAACGTTAGCGTAAGAAACCGGCGCGTAAAACGTAAAAAACGTTAACGTAAAAACGGCGCGTTGGAAAAATGACGCGTGAAAAAGTCGGGTGTAAAACGGGTCGTAAAAAACGGTTCGTTCAACGGCGTGAAAAAACGGAGCGTAAAACGGGTCGAAAAAACGCGCGTAAAAAACGGGTCGTAAAAACGGGTCGTAAAAAACGGGTCGTAAAAACGGAGCGTTAAAAAAGAAAAACCTGATTTTAGAAAAAAAAAAACTGATTTTAGAAAAAAAAAAATTGATTTTTGTTTAATAAAAAAAAACTGATTTTAGAAAAAAATAAAAAAAAAACATTAAATGCATTAAGGACAAAAATGTATTAAAAAACAATAAAACTAATATGACAAAAAGGAACAAAATTACTTAAATACCCTTTTTGATTAAAATATTAAAGACATAATAAGACAAAAAACTTTTAATATTAATATTAACTACTTTTAATCTCATCCATCCATGTAGTTGATCTAAGGGCCAAAAAGTGGTTCCCATGGTTCTTATAACTAGAGGTGGTTTTCATTTTAGCGATCCCCTATGTATATATATATATATATATATATATATATTATATAAATATAAATAACCTCTATGTACGACATAAAAAGCAAGCTATATGTACAACCACCGGCGTGCGCCTAACACGCGTTTTCTTAATCTAAGGATAGGAGACTTACCAACACAGCAAGCGGCATGCGATTTATGGAGGATAGCTGCTAGGCCCAAATCACCAATCTTAACCTCTCCTTGATTACCATTAATAAAAATATTATCACATTTAAGATCCCGATGAATCACAGGCGGATCATGGCTATGAAGATACACCAACCCTTTTAAGATCTGCCTGCACCAATGCTTGATCACATTGATATTAACCCTTTTATGCTTCTGCCTATACCTAACCAAATTAACAATACACACAATCAATAACTTACTTTCCGAGTTTAACTTAAAACACTTTTTGCAATCATTTAACCTAAACTTACTGTCTAAGTGTGCCAGAAGTAAATATGAGGTCTGGAAATAATTATATAGTCTATTAAAGGAAACTGGGTTAAGCATGCTATAAGCGACATATGAACATTAGTGTTTGTCTGCAAATGGACTTTTTTGGTCAAAATTTTCATAACTAAAACAAAACGGATCCCTTGTTGGCCTGCAAAACCTGGGTGTTTATCGCCAACTTGCTCTACTGATCCAAGCTTGTCCCTAACACACAAAATGCTAGACATGGACTATAACAGTACACCATTCATAATTAACTTCCATGATTAACAAAGATTATGGATTATGAAGGACACCCATGTGTTCACAAAATAATGCATCAAAAACTAAAATTTTTATATAATCACTTAAAAATATACAGATCTAAACTCATAGAGATAAACAATGAAATACAAACATATATGCTGATAAAACCTCATCGGAAAAGGTAAAGAGCCAAAACATCTCCGATCATTATATGAGTCAACCTATAGAAAAAAAATGAAGACAAGTAGACGAAAATGGCTTACCGGAATTCTCGCCGGAAACCTAGCCAACTTCACCGGAACACTAATTCAAGGCTCTAAGATTGCGGTTGTTCAAAATCACTTTTAAGTCTCCGATTCTTTCTCTAGATCGTCCGATGAGAGTCACCGGTATCCTCGTCGGAACCCTAGAACCCCCAGCCGTCATTGTCGGCTTTAGCTACCACCGATAACATTATTGTCGTCATACTATCATGTTAGAACCCTCGTCTACCACCGCCTTCTACCATCGTTTCACCGTCTTAACCACCACAACCCACCACCGGTCTGACCGAAGGCGAAGAGGGTGACCGGCAGAGATGATGGTCGGTTCCTCCGTCACCGCCGCTCTATCTCTGTAATCTGGGCTTTGAATTGGGTGCGGTGGAGGCGAGGTGTTCAAAGATATGAAAGTGTAAAATCCCTAAAATAACCCTGATAACTGTTCATTCACTTCTTCTATTAATATATAGTAATAGTAATTAATACAGACGTAAAAAGTAGAATATAGTTCTACACCTTAATAAATAAATGTTAGTGCATGCATCTGTCGACTTCGTCTTGTATCGAG
>JARYGA010054638.1:0-44229 GCA_030545235.1 Helianthus tuberosus | reverse complement strand
ATTTTTATTATCTTATATTGAAAATAGAAAGGTCAAGATGGTCATTTTACATAATTTTCAACATATGTACAAGCATTTAAAGCATAACAATGCTCAAGCGTCTTCCCAAACAGCCCCATACTGCATTCAAAATTCAATTTCAGGTTTTTTTAAACCAAATCTGCAAAATAAATTCATAACACTCTCTTCACAAAACAACCTACTCTCCCTCTGCTCCATGGATTTCGTCGCCACAGTTCATGTTTACCTCTATTGTTTAAGCGTGTTTCTTTCTCTATTTATTGCAATGTTCAAGTAGTTAGTCAACCTCTTAGCAATTCTGCAATGTTCACAAACACAAACCCCATTCTCAATGTGTTTATGCTCAATTCCCCTTTTCTTTCCATTATTCACATCGATGAATACTATCTTTCCAATGTTCCATGATTAGGGATTCAAGTTGCAACACTTCTCCTCTGTCATCCACCTCTAGCCTTCGCCGATTTAATTTGTGTTTGTTTGTGTTCGTGAACACGTTTGATGTACCATCAATTAAGCATATTTATAATATGAGTTTACCCCCATTTATGAATATTTTCAAAGCAATTTATGAAGGAAACACTACTTAAATCTTTCATTTTCAGTTTTTGTAGGATTTGGAGGCCCAAGGTTAAAAAGAAACAGAAAACAATGAAAATCGGACGGAAAATACAAAGTTTAAAAGAAGCACCCTCGTGTACAACACAAGACACGACCGTGCCTATCGCCTCAGACCGCCTTTTGAAGAAATCAGAACAACGTGGTGGGTGATTTGCCATGAATTATATAGTTTTAGTGCATAATTACCCCCTAATTCTAAGTATTTTTATGACTTTTTAGTTGAAAATACTACTTAAATCGTTCCTGTTTGACAAATGCAGGTTTCTAAGGTCTCTGGAGGAAAAGAAGTGAAAATCAAGCAAAAACAAGGCAAAAATCGAAGATTCCAAGGAAATCAGCAAAGTGTCAGATAGACATAGCTATGCCAGGCCATCGGCACGCCCGTGCACAAAACCCAGGAGCACAAAGTCAACAAGTTAATCCAAGAATGGTCAACAAATGTCAACGATACGTGGAGGCACAACCGTGCACACCTAGGCACCCCCGTGCTTAGCTAAAGAAAAATCGTAGAAGCTTCGAGAACCGACAAGAAGGCCACCTATTCAAGCCCTGTCAGGACACCTATCCATGCACGACCTTGCTTCTCAGGGCACGCCCGTGCCAATAACGGAATGCAACAAAAAGGATCGGGAAGAAACATGAAATTGTGGGGAAAAGGGGCAGGCACAATCATGCCCCCCTTAGGCATGGCTGTCACAACCCCCACCCCTACCCTAGATGGGAGCCATAACGGTTCAAGTGGTAACAGTGTTTATTTAAAATCTTGGCAGCGGAAATTTCATCAGGACCGTGAGTCAAGAAAAATTATGAGAGTTGTCAAACACTGAGATTTTTATTACATAATTTGTGGGATAAAACCCATATTTACATAAAAGGTTCTTCTAGGGTAAACCCTTAATTACAAAACATGTTTCTTTATTCAGGTGAAATAGCCACTTATTTATGCCTTTTATGCCTTGCAATACTTTCCATTCCTTTCACAATAAATCACATGAAACGCGTTTAAAAACATTTGATCAGCAGGAAATACTGGTAAGTACATTCATTTATATAAAATGACACATTCTTACATTTAAAGTGTTAGGATCGAAGGCTCTCATGATTGTGTTTGTTTGTGTAATTTGAACAATGAATGAATCTGAAATAATGTAAAGTGCAGCGGAAATGGAAACAAACTTTATAAATACAATCAAAAGGGAGAATAGTTCTGATAAACACATGCTTTTCATTAGGTCGAAAGATTACAAATCAAATCAAAAGATTACAATGCATGCTTACAACAAAACTCCCCCTCAACCAGATGCTCCCTGGTTGATTGCACAAGATGAAAGGATTGGAGGAGATAGACTCACTCAGTCAATCAAATGTAATAGTACAGGGTACTGTTCCCTTTATAGGCAAATTCAAACCACTGAAGCATCTAAGCTGACGTCACCATGAAAGTGACATCTAACAACCTATAACCACTGTTCTTATACAAAACAAGTGACACACTAAACTACTGCTTTCTTCTTCCATCAGCACTGATGTTTGACTATCAGTGCTTTCCTCAAAGTTGATCAGTCCTTGAGTGGGAAGTCCTTTAGTCAACAGCAATACTTAGATAGCATCAGTAGATTGAACCAGCAGTGTTTAATCCTTAACATTCTTCAGGGCTTCATCAGCAGTTTGAAAAACAACAGCTGTTGTATATGGACAGTGGATAGAGGACATCAGATGTTGTAAACACTTTCAAGGGGAAAGCCTGGTGTAAACTACTGCTTATGATGAATCTACTGTTGTGAACCAGTTTTGGCTTTTATTATTTGTTCCTCTGATAGGGTTCAATCCCAACATAAAGTATTAAGAGTTTATACATTTGTTTATATCTTACAACTACCCACGGGTGTTTGTCACTCTACCGGGCCTGTGACTATGGTCATATCACTATTGGCCCTTATATCTCGAGCAAAGATTATCAAGTAATATATACAAAATCCCACATACTGGCGATAGTTTTCCGTACGAATACAAAAAATTAATCACTGTAAGCGTAAGTAAAAACCAGAAAACATTAAGGGGTTTAGAAACTATAAGTCCCAAGATAGATCTTTCAAAGATATCAACGAACACCAAGTTTATGCAGAATCCAAACTTGATGTAACTCAAGAACAAACACATGAAGAACACCAAGAATTACTTTTAAAATTGCATACAATTCATTAATTTTTCAATCAAAATCGTCTGATACAAGTTCTTCACACTAAAATATCTCTCTAGGAATTTTTCTCTCAAAGTGGCTCTTTAGAAATGGCTAACCCTATTTTATGAATAAAACATGTTTATATATATACTAGGTAAGCCTACGCTCCACATGGGCTCCCCATGGGCCGACTTGGCCCAGATGGCCTTAGGCATGGCCCAATTCAATTAATAAGGTCCAAATCCTAATATAAACTAACTCGATAAAGCCTAACTGGTAACCATAACCCATCGTGTCTATTTGATACATTGGTCTCACACTTTTAGGCCCAACTATCTCCCCTTAGACTGATGCTATCAAATTGTCTTCATAACGTGAAAGCATCAACGTCTTCAACGAAATCTATGGTTGTTGCTATGTTGTAGGTGTTGTTGAAGTTCTTGACTTGTGAACTCCCAGCACGGGGTCTCTTCTTCTTCTCTTGTAGTTAGCTTTACACTAGGATCATGATCAGCATTACCTGAACATCTTGCTGAAAAGAATGTGAGAGGAGCATTCTTGATATGCGCAAAATGCAACATATAAATTATATCAAACAAGGCATAAAATCAACCCTTTTATGTACTAATGTTGGAAAAAGTGTGTTTCTTTGTATACTTTTGATCTTCAGGACTAAAAGAGGTTAAATGTACAAAAGGAACAAATTAACGGCAAAAACCAACACAAAATACAAGAAAGAGGAATTGACATACCGTGCCTACCCTCCAAGCTACACCACAAGACCAAAACAACAATCCAAAAGATAAGCATGGGGTCATGCCATCCAGTCACGGGGTCGTGCCCATAACTGAATGAGATCAGAGTCCATGCAGATCAAGACAAAACAAAGCAGACAAGAGACACAGGGTCGTGTCCCAAGGACACGGGGTCGTGGTCAACTCCCAGATATGCAGAATCTCACAATGGACCCCACAAAGTTAACCACACAGCCGTGCCTACTGTCACACGACCCGTGTGTGCATATGATTTGACACTGCTCATTAAATGAAGATAGAGAAAGAAGGACACGGGGCCCTGTGAAGGGACTGATTTTAGCTATAAATAGAAAGGCTTAGTTCACTTCCAATTAATCCCTTTACAAACCACTTCTCTCCCATATGCCACCATTCCACCACCACTACAACGCCATCATCCACCACGTTCCTCCATTATCCACCTTTAGAGTGTATGTAGTAGTCTCGGGATCCAAGATTGATTGTAAGAGTTTTTGTCAATCAAAGGCTATGCTTGGCTAATCTCTTACATCACTTTGTGAAGACAAATCTTTTATGTATTACTTTTGATTTCCAAGCTTTGGTTACTTTTTATTTGGGTTTGTATTAATGACTTTAATAACTAGTTTTTTATATTGAAAGTGAACTTTACTCTATCATTTCTTCATGTTTTGTTGATTCACTCGTTCGTGTCTTTACGGTCTATATAAAGCGCGTTAACTGCCTCGAAGGGGGTTAGAATGGTTGTTTGGGTAAATTTCTTGCCTCGTTCAGTGTATAGATCATGCGAGGACATGATTCAAGCTTATTAGGACTTATCTTGAGGCAGATAGCATCAAATCGGGGGAAGTAAGAATGAATTGAATCTCTTATAAATAAACTACTATTAAAACTTTAACCTGGCCTTGCGAGACTGTATCCTTGCTGACTCAGACCAATATGGTCGAGGGTAGCGTTGCGTCCAAAAGAGGGACATGCCACATTTTGCATTCATAAGTTACTTAATTATCTTTCAATAATCCGGCCTTGCGGGACTGTATCCTTTCTGACTCAGACCAATATGACTGAGGGTAGTGTTGCCTCCAAAAGAGGGACATGCCACAATAACTAAGATAATCTCTTAAAAAGCCCAAAGTGCGAAAATCATCAACAGATACGTAAAAGAGGAGTCGAAACCAAGTGATTCTATCTTGTTTATTGTTTTTCTTCTAACATTTTATTTTTATTTCTTTTTCATCTTTTAAAATTTACTAACATCTTTTCTCAATTTTTTTATTAGATTAGACATCGATGATATTCCGGTATTAAAAGCTCTTGTGTCCTTGGACGATCTTAGTATCTTACCATCACTATACTATGCCAACAATGTGTAACACCCGTCTTAATTTTATAAGGATTTAATGTAAATATGCGAGATTATATATAAAACGGTACCTTACTTCAAAGTAAGTACAAAATCGAAGTTTTAAAAGGATCACATACTAATTAACTTCTAACTAATTTAAACATTCAAAACATAATTAGTAAATCGATTACATCATAAACATTGTCCAAACAAAGTTAATTTAGCGGAAGCTTCAAAAATTCGTGTTCGGTTCTTCAAAACATGCTTGATCATTGTCCACCTACTTGCAAACCTGAAAACTGGAGATTTTTAACAACAATTAGTGTTAGAGTTCTTAAAATATTACATAATCAAAACTACGATCAAAACGGATTCGATTAGTTATAATATGCAAAAAGTTACAAAAATTTCTGGACTCTACCGTAACTTACGGTGTCTACCGTAAGTTACGGTAGTCACTTGAAAGTTCTGGTCTACCGTAAATCAGTAGAGATCCACCGTAAAGCATTTGATCTCTACCGTAAGTTACGGTGAATACCGTAACCTACGGTAGTCCTTGCAAGTTTATTCTTTTGACTGATTTGATTATCAAACCCAAACCAAACTCTCGGATTTCTCATTCTTACAAACCAACATGTTAAATTCTCGTATTCAAATATGTTGTTTATCAACAATAACTAAAGACCAATTTACTATAACACGAAGCATTCGCCACGCATTAATCGATTATTCGACCCATTTGGCTCATCTACGGAATCCTCCATTATGATGACTACCAACAAGTTGTAACCAATCCTGGTCTTATTAATCAATATAGCGAACATTATCGCTTTGAGATAAAACAACCTTTATTCCACAATTCATTATAATTAAGAAATTATCAAAGTTTACCCAATGTAACGAATCAAGTTACATACCTTTAGTGCACACCCTTCAAACGCAAATCGCCACCGACTTGTCCACTCGACGTTCCGGTATCTTTTCCTATAGAGTTCAATCATAACGTGTTTAGAACTCTTTTCAAACACGTATCGCATAGTTTGTCAAAACATCACAATTATGCGTTTTTTTAACTTAAAATTTTAGTTTCGGGCCCTCTTTGAGACATTTTTACGAACACTTAAAGTGCAGAATTTTATATCTTTTATTTTCAAGTTCATGGCTTGTCACATGGCCAAAATTAATATCAATCGAGTTAACACATATCGAATCGAACATTACGTTTTTTTCAGAAATCAGCTTTCTATGAATCATATTACACTAGAATGACCTTCAAAACCCTAGTGTTCATCAAGTTCCATCTAACCCACATATCATCAATAATGGTGGCCATGGATTTCACTAGAATTTAGCATGATTTCAACATGCATTTGTCTAGGGTTTACTCCTAGACATTCTAATGTTCCTATTTCATCTACAAATCACACATGCATCATCAGATTTTAGATTCTCTAAATTCATGAGAATTTCGAGTAGAGAGTTTTCATCAAATTTTACATACCTTGTGATCTCCTTGCAATGGGGATCACTAATCCATGCTCTAATTTCGATTTGGGACAGATCTTGACCTTCAATTTGTAAGATTTAAGAGAGTCTAGGGTTTGAAGGGGAGCTTGGGTTCGCCCCTGTCTCCTGGTCGATCTCAGCAACACAAAACAATTGTGTTGTGATTTTAATTTTCTTGTTTATTATTATTAGTTTACATTTAAACACGTTTGGTCCCTCAACTTTCGTTTTTATTCTGTTTTAGCTCTCTAATTTCTCATAAGTCATCATCTAACTAGGTTAATATCATTCCTAGTTAGTTTATGTTTCTTATTTATTCACTACATAATTGTATTATAATGATTTGTGTTTTCGGGATGTTACAAGTCCACCGCCCTTAAAAGGGTTTCGTCCCCGAAACCAGAGTACGTACCGAATAGTGTAGGGTAGAGACGTCGCATCTCTTCTTCGGACTCCCATGTAGTATCCGAACCTTTCCTATGCTCCCACTTGATCTTGACTTGATCGATTTGTTTATTTCGCAAGTGCTTAACCTTTCGATCTAGAATTTCAATGGGCCTTACAATATAATTCAAGTGATCGTCCACCTCGATATCGTCGTAATGGATGTAAGCTGTTTCCTCCGCTAGACATTTTCATAGCTGTGATACATGAAACATGCCATGTATTCCACTCAACTCTTTCGGTAGCTCGAGGCGATAAGCTACCTTACCAACCCGTTCGATGATTTTAAATGGCCCGATAAACCTCGGGCATAGTTTCCCTCTTTTTCTGAATCTGATAACGCCCTTCCATGGAGAAACCTTTAACATAACCATGTCGCCTATCTGAAATTCAACCGGTCTTCGTCTTTTATCGGCGTAAGACTTTTGCCTATCTTGGGCTGCTTTCAAATGGACTCGCACCACTTCAATTTTCTCATTAGTGGCCTGAACTATATCTTTATGTGCCAATTCACGCGGACCCACTTCACCCCAACACACCGGGGTTCTGCATTTTCTACCGTATAGTATCTCGTAAGGTGCCATGCCGATACTCGAATGATAACTATTGTTATATGAAAATTCGGCCAAGGGTAGATAAACATCCCAACTTCCACCGAAGTCGATGATACATGCCCGTAGCATGTCTTCCAACGTTTGTATTGTTCTTTCACTTTGTCCATCCGTCTGAGGATGGTACGCAGTGCTGATGAACAATTTGGTTCCCATTTGCTCTTGGACATCTCGCCAGAAATTTGAAGTAAACCGGGTATCTCTATCTGATACAATAGATACCGGTACTCCGTGACGTGCCACTATTTCGTTTGTATACACCTCGGACATCTTTTCCGACGTATAAGTTTCGCGTATAGGAATGAAGTGTGCACTCTTTGTCAATCTATCCACAATCACCCATATGGCGTCGAATCCCCGGATCGTTTTAGGTAGTTTGGTCAATAGGTCCATAGTGATATGTTCCTATTTCCAAACCGGAATCTCCAATGGTTGCAGTTTCCCATAAGGTTTCTGGTGTTCCGCCTTGACTTGTAAACAAGTCAAGCACTTCTCTACATACTTCACCACATCCCTCTTCATTCCGGGCCACCAATAGTTTTGTTTCAGATCATTGTACATCTTGGTCGCACCTGGATGAATAGAATATCGGGATTTATGAGCTTCATCGAGTAGAAGCATTTTCACACCACAAGTATTTGGAACCCATATTGTCACGGCCCCCGACCCGGTTTGACCCGTTTCAGGAGCCGCGGGACAGAAATCCCGTGGTATTTATTTAATTGAGTTTAACAGCGGAAGTTTATCATCAGGATCTTTTAAAAACTGAAATTTCCCGATTATTTTATTTCACAACTCAGGATAAAACCCGGTAATTTACAATATTGCGATTTCATGGAGAAATCTTTATTTTACAAAACATGTTTCTTTATTTTATACTGAGCCACTTCCTTAAGCTTGTAGTGCTTCTCGGCACTTTTCCTGGATCATAACAGATCACCTGAAACATGTTTGAAAAAGGTTTTGTCAGCGGGAAATACTGAGTGAATCATTCTATTTACTAAAACGACACATTTGTTATAATTTACTGTATTAAGAGCGATTACAATGTTTCTGATATCAAACCAACTACCCACGGTATTTGTTACTCGACCGGATCTGTGACTATGGTCATATCCCCTATTGGCTGCCCCAATAGTGACGATTATCAAGTAATGTATACAAAACCCCACATACCGGCTGTAACTTGGTGATTACAAAGACTTAATCCCCGTAATTATAACTTTGACAATAAACATGCTTTTGAAAGTAATTTGATAAAAAGAGAATGACTCACATTGTAGATTTAATTTGAGTGGAGCCTAGCCTACTGATTAGCCTTTTAACCTAAATTTAATAACAGGCACACAATTCGGTTAGTAACTTAATACAGCATTTACGTTAACTCACGAGATCAACCCTCACAACGAATGACAAAGTGCGATACTTAAACATCCATCGATTTAACGACGAATGACAAAGCATAAACCCTAATGTAGGCAGCACTTAAACATCCATTGGATAGTTTAATCGATCGGACATTGAATCGTAGCAGCGATCGAGTTATTACCCTGTTTTGCGACGGCGATTAGTGACCCGTGTGTGTTGTTAGTGGTAAACAGTACGTATCTCAGTGCATGTATCGAAGTTTTACGTCGTTTAACCTCCAGAAGTCGAGTCCTAAGGCCCTCTATTTATACCCAAAATTTGATCAGGCTTGCGCACCGTAAGCCTCACAATGTTGCGGTCTGTAAGGGTGCTTACGGACCGTAAGACTCACAATGTTACGGTCCGTAAGGGTTGAAAATAGGCTATAGGGTAGCCACGGTTGGGACTAGCTTTGCTGACTTGACAGATTCTTAATTTCGAATTTTGACAGCGAGAAATTTTAGATAATCGTTAACTAGGGTTTACCCCCCCTGAGTTTTAGGGGCCCTGATCCTGATTCCGATTGTTCTGAGATTTTTAGGGTTTGTGCGGAATTACTTGGGTGTCTCAATTAGGATTTCCTATTGGACAAATTAATTAAATAAATATTACTTTTGATTCGAGTTGTTACATTCTACCAACCTTAATAAAATCTCGTCCTCGAGATTTACTGGAATAATTGAGGATACTTTTTCTTCATTTCAGATTCCAGCTCCCAAGTGTATTCAGGTCCTCTCCTTGAATCCCACTTGACTTTGACCAATACTAATCGTTTGTGCTTGAGAAACTTTACTTTTCTATCTTCTATCTGAAGAGGTTTCTCAACAAATTTTAGTTTTTCATTTACCTCTATATCTTGAAGAGGTACTACCAGAGATTCGTCTGCTAGACATTTCTTGAGATTGGATACATGAAATACATCATGTAATCCAGCTAACTCTGCTGGTAGTTGTAAATGATAAGCAACTGGTCCTATACGTTGGCTCACTGGGAATGGTCCTACATACCTTGGACTTAGCTTTCCTTTCTTACAGAATCTAACAACTCCTTTCCATGGGGAAACTTTCAGCAGTACTCTGTCTCCAACTTGGAATTCTAACGGCTTGCATCTATTATCTGCATAACTCTTCTGGCGATCTCGAGCTGTCTTCAGTCTTTCCTTGATTTGAGTAATCTTGTCAGTCGTCTCTTGCACTATTTCAGGACCTGACAATTGATTTTCTCCTATTTCTGCCCAACAAACTGGAGTTCGGCACTTTCGTCCATACAGTGCTTCGAATGGGGCAGTTTCAATACTTGAATGATAACTATTGTTATAGGAGAATTCAATTAATGGTAAGTGATCGTCCCAATTCCCACCAAAATCTATTACACATGCTCGGAGCATGTCTTCTAGAGTTTGGATCGTCCTTTCACTTTGCCCGTCTGTTTGTGGATGATATGCCGTGCTTAGGTTTAGTCGAGTTCCCATTGCTTGCTGGAAACTTTTCCAGAAGTGAGAAGTGAAACGACTATCCCTATCCGAAACAATGGAGAGTGGAACTCCATGTAAAGATACAACTTCATCTACGTACAACTTGGCTAACCTTTCCATGCTAAAGGTTTCTTTCATTGGTAGAAAATGAGCAGATTTGGTTAATCGATCCACAATTACCCAAATCGCATCATTACCTTTTCTGGTTTTGGGTAACTTAGTAACAAAATCCATTGTTATGAGTTCCCATTTCCATACAGGCATTTCTAGTTGTTGTAGTAGACCTGAAGGTTTCTGGTGTTCTGCCTTAACTTGTGAACAAGTAAGACACTTTGAAATATATCTAGCTATATCCTTCTTCATGCCTATCCACCAGAAATTCTTTCTTAAATCTTGGTACATCTTATTGTTTCCTGGATGAATAGTATACCTAGATTTATGGGCTTCTTCTAGAATCTTATTTCTTAATTCTCCTTGCTTAGGTACCCAAATTCTGCTTTTGTGGAATCTCCAAATTCCATCAACTCCTTGTTCTAATTCTTTAATCCGTCCCTTCATTCCTTCAGCATTATCCTCGATTGCTGTTTCTTGGAAATGTTTTAGTTGTTCCATTAAATCTAATTGTAGATTTAATCTGAGAGCACGAACCCGTCGTTGTCTCTCATAATACTTACGACTTAATGCATCTGCAACTACATTTACCTTCCCTTCGTGATACTGAATATCACAGTCGTAATCACTTAAGATTTCCATCCATCTCCTTTGCCTCATGTTTAACTCTTTTTGCCCAAATATATATCTTAAACTTTTGTGATCAGTATAGACAGTAAATTTACTTCCGTAAAGATAATGTCTCCAAATCTTAAGGGCAAAAATTACGGCTCCTAATTCTAAGTCATGTGTGGTATAGTTCTCTTCGTGCTTTTTCAACTGTCTTGAAGCATACGCAATTACCTTCTTGCGTTGCATAAGCACACATCCAAATCCTAGTTTTGAAGCATCACAATATACTTCAAAATCTTCAGTTCCTTCTGGTAAGGCTAAAATTGGAGCATTTGTTAATTTCTGTTTCAAAATCCTAAAAGCTTCTTCTTGTTTAGGTCCCCAGTCAAACTTAACAGCTTTACAGGTTAACTTAGTTAATGGTACGGCTATCTTGGAAAAATCCTTAATAAACCGTCTATAGTAGCCAGCTAAACCAATAAAACTTCTAATTTCTATTGCGGTTTACGGAACCTTCCAATTGGTAATCGCCTCTATCTTAGCAGGGTCTACATGAATACCTTCATGATTAACCATGTGGCCTAAGAATTGTACTTCTTGTAACCAAAATTCACACTTCGAGAATTTGGCGTAAAGCTTTTCTTTTCTTAACAAAGTTAAGAGTGCATGCAAGTGCTGACAATGTTCGTCCTAACTTTTTGAATAAATAAGTATATCATCTATGAAGACAATTACAAATTTATCCAAATACGGTTTACAGATCCTATTCATCATGTCCATGAATGCTGCAGGTGCATTCGTTAACCCGAAGGGCATGACTGTAAACTCGTAATGACCATACCTAGTTCTGAAAGCAGTCTTAGGTAGGTCTTCTTCTTGTACCTTCAATTGATGATATCCGGAGCGTAAGTCAATCTTAGAAAAATATCTAGCTCCTTGAAGTTGATCAAAAAGATCATCAATCCTAGGTAATGGGTATCGATTCTTAATTGTAACCTTATTTAATTCTCTATAATCGATACACATTCTCATTGAACCATCCTTTTTCTTAACAAACAACACGGGTGCTCCCCAAGGGGATGAACTAGGTTGTATGAAACCTTTACTTAGTAATTCATCTAATTGCTTTTTCAGTTCTAACATTTCTGTGGGTGCTAACCGATAAGGTGCCTTGGCTATCGGTGTAGTTCCTGGAATTAGATGAATCCTAAATTTTACTTCCCTATCTGGGGGTAATCCCGGTAACTCTTCTGGGAATACCTCTGGGTATTCTGAGACTACTGGTATTTCCTTAAGATCTTTAACCTTAGTGCTAATGATTACCGAAATCATATACACTATTCCTCGCTTTCGTTCATAACTAGCAACTTTCATTGCTGATATGAACTTCATAGGCTTACGTGGTTTATCCTCTGTAATCATAATTACTTCTCCAGTGGGTGCCTGAATTTCTATAGAGTTCTTATCACAGAGAATTCGAGCATGGTTGGCTACTAACCAATCCATTCCTAACACAACATCAAATTCGGCTAATTTCATAGGCAATAGGTTTGCAGAGAATTTATGACCTAAGAATTCTATGTTTTCTTGTTGCAACACCTTATCTATTTTAACTGAATTTCCATCTGCCGTTTATACTGTAAAAATTTGCCTAATGCTGGTTAAAGGTAAGTTAAGAGCTTGGCAGAATGAAGTATTAATAAAACTTTGGTTTGCACCAGAGTCAAATAATACTTTTGCGTAAATGTTGTGAACTAGGAACGTACCAGCTATCACATCTGGAATCATCTCGGCTTCTTGAGTAGTCAGCTGGAATGCTCTGACATTCTTTTTAGTAGCTCCATCGGCTGTCTTGGCTTTGTTGTCTGCTGGTTTAACCAATTTAGGACATTCTGGCTTAAAATGTCCCTTTTCTCCACAATTATAGCAGATCGTTGTTTTCTTTCTGCAGTCTTCTTCACGGTGGCCTACCATTTTACAAAAATTGCAGGTTATACTACATCTTCCATAATGTTTCCTTTTGCAATTCTTGCAAAATGGCAAAGTTGAAGATTGCCCTGTTCCTCTTCTCTTGAAGTTGCTATTATTACCCATACGAAATCCTTGGGTAATTTTCTGAGCCAATTCTTTCTTCTTGTTTTCATCTTGTGTACGTACCAGTTCGTCAGTTAGGGTATTGGCTAATTCCACAGCATCGTCAATAGTGCGAGGTCTCGCAGCTTTAACGATGTTACGGATTTCACTAATCAGTCCCCAAATGTAGCGAGAAATGAGTACCGGCTCTGGCGAAACCAGTGTTGGTACCACTCTAGCATATTCAAAGAATGTCGAAGTATAACCGCGACAATCTACACCCATCATCCGATGATTTAGGAACTTATTTGTCATTTGTTCCTTTTCATACTCGGGACAGAATTTTCTTTCTACAAGATTCTTAAATTTTTCCCAATTCATAGCATAAGCTATTATTCTTCCTTTTGATTGTAACACAGTGTTCCACCATTCTAATGCTCCTTCTTTAAAAAGATTTGATGCATACATGACCTGATCATCCTGAGCACATTTACTTATTGCAATTACTGCCTCGGTTTTCTCTAACCAACGCAGTGATGCAGTTGCTCCTTCATTGCCTGCAAATTCAGTGGGTTTACAAGCAATAAATTCTTTGAAAGTGCAACCAGGTGTTGCGGCTTTCATTTTCTTAGGGAGCGGAGCTTGCCATGGTTCATTATCATGATTAACATGATCATTGCCTCCGTTTACACTATTACTAAAGTTATCTTCAGAAATACGTTTGCTAGGAACGATTTGTTGTGGTTTTATTGGATTTTTAATAGCAGCAATGAATGCTGGAATAGCATTGGCTATCCCTTGAGCAACGATATTTTCTATATCCTGTCTAGTCATATATTGATCCCCTGGATGTTGCTCAGACTGATTAACCTCATTTACTGGTTCATTACCAATGTTTGCCATCTGATAAATAAATTTTATATAAATAATTAATATAAATACAAATATAATAAAACAGTTTGCACGTAATCAAGTTAACATGTATAAAAAAAATTTATCGATTTCCCGAGTTTCATATATATTATATTATGCCTCGTACACACGATTATCATACAACGTTTTATTGTTAAGTTATTACACATACTGGTTCTTATGATTATTTATTAAACAAATATTCCGGTAAACTCCCATTATCTGGTAAGCTAATTTCTTAAAAACGACGCTCCCTTTCGTCGTACTTCCAAGTAACTCTTTCTCCAACATCCCTAATCCTATTTCCTGCATTAATTAACTCTTCACCCCAGAGACGAAGCTCAGTCAGATTTTCCGGGCTCATAGTTGGGTATAGTGGAGGTTCTGGGTCAACTTGTGGGAAAAATGTATCAGAGTTGTTTAAAAGATTTTGGTATTGCCAATCAGTTGTCCACCATTCATCTAATTCTACTGGTAGTGGTTGAGGTTGGACAATAGGATCTAGAATAGCAGGTTCCAGATTGATTGGAATTGGAGCTTCTAATGGATAGTTGAAAAGATCTTCTTCAGTAAATATAAGGTTTGGATTAGCTGGTTCAAGGTTTCCATCAGCAGGTCCGATGAGGTCACTCATTACTATTTTATGATCTAAAACTTCACTGGGAGTCATTTTCTGTTTCTGTCTAGAACTTTCTCCGACTTCTTTTTCTGTTTGCTTAAAACTCTTCTCAGCTTCTATCTCTACTTGATTAACATTTTCCTCAATTTCTACCCCTTTTCCTTTGTCTTTTGGTTCTTCAGTTTTGGTAACCTTTCTTGTTGCTGGCTTTTTCCTACGTACACGCCTCCAGCCCACAAATCTGCTTCTTTTCTTGGGTTTAGGTTTTGCCAGTGGTTTGGATTGAAATTCCATGGGTTCTTCTTTGTCAGCAAAGTAACCAGTGAATTCCTTGGAAACTTCTATCTTAACGGGATAGAGGTTAAGATTTTCTAAAGCTTCAGATATCTCATTCATGCTGTTTAGCATATATGCAAAATACATACCAAATGTTAAAATAAAATAACAAAATTTCATAGATAACCCTTAAATATTATTGCATACCATACAAAACAACTGACAAGTAAAATATACTACGATTTACTGTGAACTTATTTATTTACTGAATAAGGTTTCTGGATTGTAAATAAATAAAGGTGCTAAAACTTAGAGTACTTTTCCTAATAATCAGACTTCTTTTACTAGGAGAAAGTGGTTCCTCATAATTTGACTTTCGCACAAATATTCCTTCTTCAGGAATTGCAGGGAGTTTTGAGGATTTTGTTTGGGTTGAACTTCCCTTCTCGTTGGATGACCTATCTAGTTTAAGATAGATGTTTGACAACTTTTGCTTACCCATACTGTACACAAATATTCAAATAAGAAATCACATAATCATAAAATGGAAATTAGTAAAAAAATTAAGTATTTCTAAATACTTAATAGGCTTAGATCAGTGGCTCTGATACCACCTTTTTCTGTCACGGCCCCCGACCCGGTTTGACCCGTTTCAGGAGCCGCGGGACAGAAATCCCGTGGTATTTATTTAATTGAGTTTAACAGCGGAAGTTTATCATCAGGATCTTTTAAAAACTGAAATTTCCTGATTATTTTATTTCACAACTCAGGATAAAACCCGGTAATTTACAATATTGAGATTTCACGGAGAAATCTTTATTTTACAAAACATGTTTCTTTATTTTATACTGAGCCACTTCCTTAAGCTTATAGTGCTTCTCGGCACTTTTCCTGGATCATAACAGATCACCTGAAACATGTTTGAAAAAGGTTTTGTCAGCGGGAAATACTGAGTGAATCATTCTATTTACTAAAATGACACATTTGTTATAATTTACAGTATTAAGAGCGATTACAATGTTTCTGATATCAAACCAACTACCCACGGTATTTGTCACTCGACCGGATCTGTGACTATGGTCATATCCCCTATTGGCTGCCCCAATAGTGACGATTATCAAGTAATGTATACAAAACCCCACATACCGGCTGTAACTTGGTGATTACAAAGACTTAATCCCCGTAATTATAACTTTGACAATAAACATGCTTTTGAAAGTAATTTGATAAAAAGAGAATGACTCACATTGTAGATTTAATTTGAGCAGAGCCTAGCCTACTGATTAGCCTTTTAACCTAAATTTAATAACAGGCACACAATTCGGTTAGTAACTTAATACAGCATTTACGATAACTCACGAGATCAACCCTCACAACGAATGACAAAGTGCGATACTTAAACATCCATCGATTTAACGACGAATGACAAAGCATAAACCCTAATGTGGGCAGCACTTAAACATCCATTGGATAGTTTAATCGATCGGACATTGAATCGTAGCAGCGATCGAGTTATTACCCTGTTTTGCGGCGGCGATTAGTGACCCGTGTGTGTTATTAGTGGTAAACAGTACGTATCTCAGTGCATGTATCGAAGTTTTGCGTCGTTTAACCTCCAGAAGTCGAGTCCCAAGGCCCTCTATTTATACCCAAAATTTGATCAGGCTTGCGCACCGTAAGCCTCACAATGTTGCGGTCCGTAAGGGTGCTTACGGACCGTAAGACTCACAATGTTACGGTCCGTAAGGGTTGAAAATAGGTTATAGGGCAGCCACGGTTGGGACTAGCTTTGCTGACTTGACAGATTCTTAATTTCGAATTTTGATAGCGAGAAATTTTAGATAATCGTTAACTAGGGTTTACCCCCCCTGAGTTTTAGGGGCCCTGATCCTGATTCCGATTGTTCTGAGATTTTTAGGGTTTGTGCGGAATTACTTGGGTGTCTCAATTAGGATTTCCTATTGGACAAATTAATTAAATAAATATGACTTTTGATTCGAGTTGTTACACATATTCTTCCGGATCGAGTCTTCAACCCGTTCTTTCCATCCGACAAATCTTTTAACTGGCCGATTATTCTCTCCTTCTTCCAATTCTCCTCTTTCACTGCTTCTACTTGTGCTTCTCGGATACGTTCAAGTATACCCAAGGTCACCACGAGCTGCATCGATCTTACTCGTATTGGGACATAGTCTGCTTTTCTTTTTTTCAGAGCATCCGCCACCACATTTGCTTTTCCAGGATGGTAGTGTATTTCACAGTCGAAATCCTTCACCGTTTCTAACCATCGCCTCTGTCGCATGTTTAACTCCTTCTGATCGAATAAGTATTTTAGGCTCTTGTGATCGGTGAATATGGTTCACTTTACCCCATACAAATAGTGCCTCCATATTTTTAACGCAAACACCACAGCAGCTAGCTCGAGATCATGAGTAGGATATTTCTTTTCATGTATCTTTAATTGCCTCGAAGCATAAGCTATAACTTTGCCCCGTTGCATCAAAACGCATCCGAGCCCCAATAATGAGGCATCCGAGTAAACCACTAAGTCTTCGACTCCGTCCGGCAACGTTAATACCGGAGCTTGAGTTAGCTTCTCTTTTAGTGTTTGGAACGCCCTTTCTTATTCAACACCCCAAGTGAACTTCTCCTCCTTCCGGGTTAACTTGGTTAATGGCGACGCAATCTTGGAGAAATCTTGAATGAATCTCCTATAGTATCCCGCAAGCCCTAAGAAGCTTCTAATTTCCGAAAGGTTCTTCGGGGGATTCCATTTCGACACGGCCTCGATCTTTGACGGATCAACCAATACTCCATCGGCACTTATGATGTGGCTGAGAAATTGTACCTCTCGTAACCAAAAGGCACACTTAGAGAACTTCGCATACAACCTTTCTCGTCTAAGTGTCTCTAACACCTCTTGTAAGTGGTGTGCATGCTCAACTTCACTTTTCGAATACACTAAAATATCATCTATGAACACGATGATCGATTTATCCAGCATTGGCTTGTAAACCCGGTTCATGAGGTCCATGAAAGCCGCGGGTGCATTTGTTAGCCCAAAGGACATCACGAGGAACTCGTAATGTCTGTATCGCGTGCAAAAAGCCGTCTTCGGCACATCTTCCTCTTTGACCTTTAGTTGGTGATACCCCGATCTAAGGTCAATTTTTGAAAACCAATTCGCACCTTGTAATTGGTCGAATAGATCATCTATCCTCGGAAGTGGGTATCGGTTCTTTATCGTGAGTTTGTTTAACTTCTGGTAATCGATACACATGCGCATGCTTCCGTCTTTCTTTTTCACGAACAGTACCGGTGCGCCCCAAGGAGACACACTCGGCCTTATGAATCCTTTGACAAGCAGGTCTTGAATCTGGGACATCAACTCTTGTAATTCCGATGGCGTGAGTCGGTACGGTGCTTTAGCTACGGGTTTTGCGCCCGGAATCAATTTGATTCCGAACTCTACTTCCCGTTCTGGCGGTATCCCCGGTAAATCTTCCGGTGTCACACCCTCAAAATCCACACGCGGAGTACTACCGCGAGGCGTGTGACTGACCAGGATCCAGCCACTAATTATTTTGAACGGTTTAGTTATTAATACGAATAATGGTATAATTAGCGACCAATTTAAATTTTTCAAAACATAGTTTAAGTTTGCAGCGGAAGGAAAAAGAGTACATATCGGAATTTAAAACCACAAGTTTATTAATTATGAACTTACAAACCACGCACTCCAGCCGTTTGCAATGTCCGTCCTAAACTGTATCGAGCAACCTGCAAAGCATGCAGTAGGGTATCAACATAAAGTTGGCGAGTTCACGAGTTGTCCAGTTTTAGTTTTCGAAAACGTAAGTTGTTTAGATAAAGCATTTATAATCACGTCATGGGGAGCTACCCCATATGAAAGCTACTAAACTGGCGTTACCGAAACTATTGACGAGAAGATTTTGTGCCCCGAGTCAATGTCTATCGTCATTGACCAAGATGCAAGGTCTACTAGTTCACGCCCGATCTCCCCCGGTCATGGTGTGAGGTTGTCAAACCTAATAGCGCTATCAACTAATAACCCGTTCGCCCCCGGCGATTAATCGGTACTGTAAGCAGGGACTTTACATGATAGAGATTCGTTTAGTTTTGCTAGTTGTGATTTATAAATAATATCCAAACGTATCTCCCCCGGAGATGGTAATTTAAAAGTACCCATTTGTATTTTCCCCCGGAAATATTAATTGAAGGTATTCTTCAAAGATGGCAGTTTGTTCGTGTCCCTCCCTGGGACGCATGCTTTTAGTGTGTGAACTCACCTTGGTTTGCTCGGCAGACAATTTACTTGTGTTAGGTTGGTCAACCATACCCTATTATGGTTTATAAATATTTATTAGGTTCGTATGCAGGTAATGTCACATATAGATTACACATATCTAACACATAGCACGGAAGTCATACTAGCATATACGGTATTGGGCCTGTCCTAACATATAACAGTTAAACAGCAACAGTTAAACATTAACAGTAGCACACAGTCCAAAACATCAGTTGGTGCGGCCCAATAACTAGGAAAGGCAGTCCAGTCGAAACCGGGTGATCTCGACTCGAGACTAAGAGATCTCGAGTCGCAACCATGAGATTCCGAGTCGCAACCAGACGATCTCGGGTTGTGTATTTCTGACTCGCAACTTTAAGGTCTCGAGTCAGGCTTGAGTCGAGATCAGGGGATCTCGAGTTGCAACCGACCCAATCTCGAGTCCCCCGTTGTTTGTCTGGCTTCGAGTGGTCAATGAGTGGTCTCGAGTCGAAACCACATGTTCTCGACTCACAACCACTGCGGGAATCCTTCTAGAACATTTGCCAGCTTTTTGTACTATCCAATCAAATTGCATGATCATGTACTGTCCTATCAAAATTCCCTAACATGTTTTCATTATTCCATTCTAATCAATTCAGATCAACAGCAACAAATTTCAAACATTTCCATATCATTCAATAAGTTCATCATTAGGGTCTTTATCATTTAACAAATAGATTCATCCTAAATATTATATACTTTTAGTGTTTCATCAAATCACATTATCACCTTGCTAGCAGTCATATTCACTAAGCAAGTCTTAAACTTAACGGTTTGTTGCAATCAATAAACAGATGCACACTTTTTAATAGCAAATTTAAACTATCATCTTAATATCTTCAACAAACTACACCAAACATATATAGGTTTACCCCTTTCATTCCACCAAATCAAAATGCAAGACAAAAGGAGATAATTATTAGGTATTGTCCAACATTTATATTTTCATTTTACAATCCTAATGTTCATAAAGAATTCAAAACAACAGTTTATACCACAAGGTTTCATGTCACCATAAACATCATCAATAAATTTCAAATTCCCAATTTTTTTAACTTTGGCCATGCTATATATATAATCCCCCACTTCAATAAATCAATCATATATGTGCAGGTCCTAAAACAACAGTTTGTCATATACTTTCATTTCATCATCAAACATCGCAAGGAATGCAGGAGAATCATATATGAATATATACTGACCGACAGGTTATGAAGAAGTGAGTGTGTGTGTGGACCGCCACGGCTAGTGTGCACGAGTCGGACTTCGCTGCCGTCATGACCATCCTGAGCCAAAACCACTGTCGACCCGAAACAAATCGCCGTCGGCTACCGCTACCGTCACTGCCATCTTGACCCGAAACAACCGGAACAACTTGTCGGACCAAATAACCGTGTCGCCGCTGCCGTGTTCGTCATCTCCGACCGTCGACCCTCTGTCCGCAGCTCTCTCTCCTATCTCTTTCTCTACTTTGCGTCTCGTCACCACGCCGCCACTGACGGCGGTGGTGGTGGTCAGCCGTTCGTGGGTTTGAAGGGAGAAGGTGGGTGTGGGTGAGATGATGTATAGGAAAGAGGGATGTGCGGATGGGAAAACAAGGTAGGGAGGGGGTGTCGTCTGGCCTGAGACGTAGCCGGAAATGTTGTGCCGGGATTGGGTCGTCGGCCGGAGTGTGTTCTCTGGTGATCGAATTTCAGAGGGGAAGGGGAGAAGGGATTTAATGTGCGGCTGAATATATTTGTAGGGTTTTTGAAAATGAAGGGGGTGAGGGGGGGTTAAATATATATTTATAGGGTAGGGTTTTAGGGTGTGTATGTGTGAGTTATGTTGGGCTCGGCCCATGGTTATGAACCCGTTGATTGTCATATCTCATTAAAACTAGCTTGTTCATACATAATAAATGTGTACGCTAAATTATATTTGCATGATTCGGGTTGACGGTTTAACGGTGCGTTCCTCTTGCCGTGGTTTTTATTATTTAGATAAATAATAATGATAATAATAATAATAATAATAGAAATAATAATAAGAATAAAATACCCTTCTCTCGATGATCGGGATCGAGAGTACGGGTTGTCACATTCTCCCCATGTTACAGGAATTTCGTCCTCGAAATTTAAGCTAAAATATAGGGCACGTTACACTTAAATACGTAGTTTCAAGGAAGTTCATAAAACGAATCATGTACGACACATAGCACATAGAGTCATGTATCACGTAAAGTTACGTAATTTGCATATCATGAAAATTCACATGGTTTATACTTATCTCACATGGTATAAGATTTCACAAAATCAATTATAACATAAGGATGAAATCACGCGGGAAGCACGAAGTGTCACATTATCCCCAAGTTCAAGAAATTTCGTCCCAAAATTTAACGCGCAGCCACTGACTAGTGTGTTTAAACATTTTCGTGGGGTGTCTCATCATTCCTCTGTTTACTTCGAATTTCTCCCCGAAATTTAGTTGTAGCCTCAGCGCTGGGCGTATTGTTTGTAAGCAACTGGGGATACCTGCGCATCATCTGGTTTTCCTGTTCCTAAGTAAAATCTGAGTCACAGCGCGAGTTCCAACGAACTCGAATGGTAGGTTACTTCGTTTGAGGGTTATGGCCGCAACCGATTCCTCAATGAAGTGGTAGAGTTGAGTTTATTAACTAATGTCGAAATTTGATCCAAAACATGGAAAGGTGTTCCTCCCATGATTAGCAGTCTAAAAAGGCATTCCTCACAGGAATGGTAGTTTGAAAAGCATTTCCCCCCGGGAATATCAGTTTGTTTGTCCATTCGTATTCGGGTGATAAGCGGTGCTCATACCTAACTATGAGCCAAAGGATTTGTGCATAGTTTGCCACAACTTGGAGACAAAACGTGGGTCTCGATCAAAGATCTTAGCGGTTGGCACCCCGTGCTTAGCCACTGCTTCTTACAAGTAGACGGCTGCAAGTTTCAAAACCCTGCCACTTCCTTGTTCACAAGGAAACGCGCAAACTTGGTTAAACGATTTATGATCCCCCAAATGGGCCTTGAGATCGTGATGCATCTGGTCAGAGTCGGGATGTACCATGTAGACTTGTGTGCTTCACCCATCACAAGTTCTCAGAGATTCCCGCAAGATGGAACCCAGATACGTTCCATAAAGTAGTGAATGCAGTTGCCCTTCAGTTCGAGCAGCTTTTTCGTGTCACGCATGGACTCAGCCAAAGAATTTTCCGCTTTCAGAGTTTCTACTAGCGCGTTTCGGGTTTGATCAGGAGGTTCGAAGGAATAGTAAATTGTAACACACCTACATGCTTAGGTTTAGTCTCTAGTTAACCCAGTCCGGATGATGCCTTATCGCGCAATCGTGATCGTTTAGGAGTTCGACCTCGTCGGTGCTGTCGCGTGTTAAAAGACTGTGCTGGAGACTCTCGTGATCGGTATAAATCGTGCAGTTGGTACCGTACGAGTAATGTCTCCACATTTTGAGCGCAAGGACTACGGATCCCAATCCTGAACCATGCATAGATTAGCCCCTTTCGGAATCTTTGAGTTGTCGAGAGGCGCAAGCGATCGAGAAAGGTGGGCCTTGCTATGTCAAAAGTCGTGCGTTGAAAACTTAGCGCAAAGCGGTTTTGCGTCGTCGAAGTACCAGGGTAGAGCATAGGAGTCGTCCTGATTCCCACTGGTTTTCAGAATAGGTTCGGGCGTCTTCAAAAGAAACAAGTGTCGAATTTTGACAGGATGGAATAAATTCGAGTGTCACAACTAGGTGTTGATCGTATCGAGTTCGAAGAACAGTGCTTGCGATACCCTTTTACCCCTGGGGTATATTTTTGGCTCGTTGCTCCAACGAGTAACATTTGTAGAAGTAATTCGTCCAAACGGAGATTTGTGCAGAATAGAGTAAGACAAGAATCAAGGAATTCATAACACGAGTAGCGAGGTAGTGCAAGGAGGATAGTCAAAAATTGGCGCGTGCAACTTGAGACAAAACACAAAAGGCTTTGAGGTCGGCAATAAGGATTTACCTGGTGTCGATGAGGTAGCTGGTTGTACACAAGTTGTGGGCGGTTAGGATAAAGAACGTTATCTGCCGATGGGGAATGCTACGTCGATTGGGTTAGCACAAAAGGAAGCGGCTAGCGAGGGACGGTCGTCATGCGGTTTGTAGGTGTTAGGATCTTACTAAAACGTCTGTCGGGATGTGATTCTTCAAATTGGTAAGAAATCAAGTTCGAGTGGATTGTTCTAAGTCGTGCGAATGAGTTCGAAGTAGCGCTAGCGTCGTCGAGAGGTTTGGATGTGAAAATGCGAAAACAGGCTTTCGAAAAAGCACTATTGTAGTGACACGTGGCCAAATTTCAGGGGTTTATGAAGTTTGCCGACTAAAGGTCAAGCTTGCTGAATTCACTACACTGGAGAGAAATCTGGCCAAAGTTTCTATATGAAGACACGGGGATGTCGTGATAAAGAAACGTCGGAAGTGAGGATACCTCCCTAAGCAATAATTGTTGGTCCGTACGAAAGCTAGCGAAAGAAATTACAGGATCAGAAAAGTCGTCAAAGAATAACGGCTCTGGCAAATGAAGGATAAGGTAAGCATCTAGGTCACCGTGCTCGTCGGTGGGTTGTCTGGTTTGTGTCTTCGTCGTGTCACGCCTCCACATATGCCGATTTGTAAGGAAGATATCAATTTGCGAGGTTTTGGGGCATGCTGAGGTATAAGGTTGAACTGGAATAAGGTTTCGCCATGCAACAGGGAATGTGGGGAACTAGCTTCGTGATTGATGGGAATGCGATACGATCGTTGGCACTGCAATGAGGAGCACACACCGCGCATGCTTCGTGTGTTTGAGATGTGCAAACAGAAATCCGAAAAGTGTAGGCTTACCAAAGTGCTTCAAGAATCCAGGTTATCGGTCGGATGAGGGAGTAAGTCTCACCACTTAAGTCAGGAAAAGAAATGCGTGAGTAAGAAGGACGTGAATGACGTCGTCGTCCCTTCTAACATCTCATGATATAGGGATGGCTCCCCTTCATCGAGCCGTTCTCGAGATTTTTCTCCGAGGTCCGTAGCAGGCCTCCTGTAAGCATGTATATCGTGTAAGCATTTCCCGCGTCGATTCATCATAGCCTAGGGATGACGTCAGGAAATGTGTGGGCGCGGACTTGGAATAACTGGTTCCTTGCCTTAAGTGTGTCGTGGCTTCGAATCGAGGTTAGGAGAATTCACTCCTTCTTAGCGCACATCAAGTTTGCGTAGTTTTCATATAATTCACAGCGTCGAGTACTAATTACACAACTACATATTTATGCACATAAGCCAAATATATATATATATATATATACACACACATCTACACACTGAGTTATGCGCAAGTAATGTCGACAATTTACAATTACAAGGTGAGTACCTGAGTCTGACGAACCTTGCAATCCGGAGTGTGGTGTCGTGGTGGTTTTTCATTAAGGAACGGTTATAGTCTGGTTTTCATATAAAAATATTTTATGTCCAAAACATTTTATATTTTAAACCTAGTTCACTATAACCAATGGCTCTGATACCAATCTGTCACACCCTCAAAATCCACACGCGGAGTACTACCGCGAGGCGTGTGACTGACCAGGATCCAGCCACTAATTATTTTGAACGGTTTAGTTATTAATACGAATAACGGTATAATTAGCGACCAATTTAAATTTTTCAAAACATAGTTTAAGTTTGCAGCGGAAGGAAAAAGAGTACATATCAGAATTTAAAACCACAAGTTTATTAATTATGAACTTACAAACCACGCACTCCAGCCGTTTGCAATGTCCGTCCTAAACTGTATCGAGCAACCTGCAAAGCATGCAGTAGGGTATCAACATAAAGTTGGCGAGTTCACGAGTTGTCCAGTTTTAGTTTTCGAAAACGTAAGTTGTTTAGATAAAGCATTTATAATCACGTCATGGGGAGCTACCCCATATGAAAGCTACTAAACTGGCGTTACCGAAACTATTGACGAGAAGATTTTGTGCCCCGAGTCAATGTCTATCGTCATTGACCAAGATGCAAGGTCTACTAGTTCACGCCCGATCTCCCCCGGTCACGGTGTGAGGTTGTCAAACCTAATAGCGCTATCAACTAATAACCCGTTCGCCCCCGGCGATTAATCGGTACTGTAAGCAGGGACTTTACATGATAGAGATTCGTTTAGTTTTGCTAGTTGTGATTTATAAATAATATCCAAACGTATCTCCCCCGGAGATGGTAATTTAAAAGTACCCATTTGTATTTTCCCCCGGAAATATTATTTGAAAGTATTCTTCAAAGATGGCAGTTTGTTCGTGTCCCTCCCTGGGACGCATGCTTTTAGTGTGTGAACTCACCTTGGTTTGCTCGGCAGACAATTTACTTGTGTTAGGTTGGTCAACCATACCCTATTATGGTTTATAAATATTTATTAGGTTCGTATGCAGGTAATGTCACATATAGATTACACATATCTAACACATAGCACGGAAGTCATACTAGCATATACGGTATTGGGCCTGTCCTAGCATGTAACAGTTAAACAGCAACAGTTAAACATTAACAGTAGCACACAGTCCAAAACATCAGTTGGTGCGGCCCAATAACTAGGAAAGGCAGTCCAGTCGAAACCGGGTGATCTCGACTCGAGACTAAGAGATCTCGAGTCGCAACCATGAGATTCCGAGTCGCAACCAGACGATCTCGGGTTGTGTATTTCTGAGTCGCAACTTTGAGGTCTCGAGTCAGGCTTGAGTCGAGATCAGGGGATCTCGAGTCGCAACCTACCCAATCTCGAGTCCCCCGTTGTTTGTCTGGCTTCGAGTGGTCAATGAGTAGTCTCGAGTCGAAACCACATGTTCTCGACTCACATCCACTGCGGGAATCCTTCTAGAACATTTTCCAGCTTTTTGTACTATCCAATCAAATTGCATGATCATGTACTGTCCTATCAAAATTCCCTAACATGTTTTCATTATTCCATTCTAATCAATTCAGATCAACAGCAACAAATTTCAAACATTTCCATATCATTCAATAAGTTCATCATTAGGGTCTTTATCATTTAACAAATAGATTCATCCTAAATATTATATACTTTTAGTGTTTCATCAAATCACATTATCACCTTGCTAGCAGTCATATTCACTAAGCAAGTCTTAAACTTAACGGTTTGTTGCAATCAATAAACAGATGCACACTTTTTAATAGCAAATTTAAACTATCATCTTAATATCTTCAACAAACTACACCAAACATATATAGGTTTACCCCTTTCATTCCACCAAATCAAAATGCAAGACAAAAGGAGATAATTATTAGGTATTGTCCAACATTTATATTTTCATTTTACAATCCTAATGTTCATAAAGAATTCAAAACAACAGTTTATACCACAAGGTTTCATGTCACCATAAACATCATCAATAAATTTCAAATTCCCAATTTTTTTAACTTTGGCCATGCTATATATATAATCCCCCACTTCAATAAATCAATCATATATGTGCAGGTCCTAAAACAACAGTTTGTCATATACTTTCATTTCATCATCAAACATCGCAAGGAATGCAGGAGAATCATATATGAATATATACTGACCGACAGGTTATGAAGAAGTGAGTGTGTGTGTGGACCGCCACGGCTAGTGTGCACGAGTCGGACTTCGCTGCCGTCATGACCATCCTGAGCCAAAACCACTGTCGACCCGAAACAAATCGCCGTCGGCTACCGCTACCGTCACTGCCATCTTGACCCGAAACAACCGGAATAACTTGTCGGACCAAATAACCGTGTCGCCGCTGACGTGTTCGTCATCTCCGACCGTCGACCCTCTGTCCGCAGCTCTCTCTCCTGTCTCTTTCTCTACTTTGCGTCTCGTCACCACGCCGCCACTGACGGCGGTGGTGGTGGTCAGCCGTTCGTGGGTTTGAAGGGAGAAGGTGGGTGTGGGTGAGATGATGTATAGGAAAGAGGGGTGTGCGGATGGGAAAACAAGGTAGGGAGGGGGTGTCGTCTGGCCTGAGACGTAGCCGGAAATGTTGTGCCGGGATTGGGTCGTCGGCCGGAGTGTGTTCTCTGGTGATCGAATTTCAGAGGGGAAGGGGAGAAGGGATTTAATGTGCGGCTGAATATATTTGTAGGGTTTTTGAAAATGAAGGGGGTGAGGGGGGTTAAATATATATTTATAGGGTAGGGTTTTAGGGTGTGTATGTGTGAGTTATGTTGGGCTCGGCCCATGGTTATGAACCCGTTGATTGTCATATCTCATTAAAACTAGCTTGTTCATACATAATAAATGTGTACGCTAAATTATATTTGCATGATTTGGGTTGACGGTTTAACGGTGCGTTCCTCTTGCCGTGGTTTTTATTATTTAGATAAATAATAATGATAATAATAATAATAATAATAGAAATAATAATAAGAATAAAATACCCTTCTCTCGATGATCGGGATCGAGAGTACGGGTTGTCACATCCGGAAACACGTCTTGTAATCCCGTACTACCGGTACGTTTTCAATCTTCAGTGATTCCTTCTCGGGCTCATTCGTGTATATCATAAACGCCTTGCATCCTTGCTTCATAAGCCTGTGAGCTTTCAACATTGAGCATATTATGGGGTTACCTCCTTTTTCGCCATAGATAGTAACGTGTTTCCCGCTCGGAGATGTTAGCTTTATCTCTTTACGACAACACACGACCTTTGCGTGGTGCTGAGATAGCCAATCCATCCCAACGACTACTTGAAATTCCCCCATTGACATCGGGATTAGGTCTATCAAGTATTCTTCATCGTCGATGCTTAATTTGCAGCCTCGATAAACATCACAAACTATAAAACTTTTGTTGTCCCTTATTTCAACTTCTAAGGGCACAGATAATTTCGTCAATACAAATGAAGGATGTCGAATAAATCCATGCGAAATGAAGGATTTATTCGCACCCGTATCAAACAATACACGTGCTGGAATTGAGTTAATTGTGAATATACCTGAGACCACATCGGGTTCCGTTTTTGCTTCAGCCGCGGTAAGTTGGAAGGATCTAGCCTTCGCCTTAGGAGCTTCTGCTGGAGATTCTTTAACGTCTCTCTTTCCAACTAAGTCCGGGCATTCGGACTTTTTGTGGCCGGGTTGATAACATTTGTAACAAACTGAGACTTTACCCGGGCATAGCGACGCCGTGTGCCCCGTCTTACTACATATGGGGCATGGTTTGTCTTTGAACCGTCATTCTCCCTTGTGTCCTTTCCCGCACACTTTACAAGTTGGCGACCCACTTTTAGCATCCACCTTCTTTCCCGATTCTCCAGTTCGAGCTTTCTTTGTAGGGCTTGGATTCGCATCATGTGCCCTTCGCTCACCCCTTTCGACTTGTTTCTTTAACTCTATTTCCCGTTCCCGAGCAACGTTTATGATTTCGGTAAGGGTCTCTTATTTTGAAGGGGTCATAAACTCCCTATATTCAGCGCTCAACATGTTATAGTAGTAGTATATTTTCTGTTCTTCATTCATCACCAATTCACTACTAAACTTCATCTTATCCATAAACATTGCCGTAATCTTGTCTATGGTTTCGCCCTTGTGCCTAAGTTGCATGAACTCTTCCTTGATTTTATTAATGACCGCCTTGGGACTATGATGTTTAAGAAACGGCTTCTTAAACTCTTCCCATGTCATGGTTCTCGCCGCTTCGGCTCCTATTTCATTCTTTTTGTTGTCCCACCAATCTTTTGCTTGACCTCTCAACTGGCCCGTTCCGTAAGCAACAAAGTCACTTTCATCACAATGGGTCCTTTCAAACACCCCTTCAATGTCGCCCAACCATCTTTGGCAAATTATTGGGTCAACCTCCCCGTTGTAGATTGGCGGTTTACACGCCATAAATTCTTTGTATGAACACCCTTTACGTTCTCCCGATTTCTACTTCATAAGGTTGACACTATCCTCCAACCTTTTGACTCGCTCTTCGACAAGTGACAATACCGTGCTTTGAATTTTGTCTATAAACCCGGATAGACTACCTTCGATTGCCTTTCCTACTTCTTCGGCAATTATCTCTTTCATTTGTTCGGTGCTTGTCGGCACCGGATCATTATCATTTCCTTTCGACATCTTGAAACTGAAATGTTTACATTAAACATTAAACATTTCATTTACAACATAGCTTTATTTGCTTTGGTTTAGCCAAGTGCGTAACTTGCTTTTACCGTTCACATTTTGTGCACTTTCCGGGTTTGAGTGTGTTAACACACCCTTCCCATGCACATTAATTTGTATCTCATTTCTTACATAAGATAGGATCTACTAAAATAATAAATTAATTCTTACCGGACGATCGATCAAGCTTGAACCGAACACTTTGTTGACAACCTTAAGCTCTGATACCAACTTGTAACACCCGTCTTAATTTTATAAGGATTTAATGTAAATATGCGAGATTATATATAAAACGGTACCTTACTTCAAAGTAAGTACAAAATTGAAGTTTTAAAAGATCACATACTAATTAACTTCTAACTAATTTAAACATTCAAAACATAATTAGTAAATCGATTACATCATAAACATTGTCCAAACAAAGTTAATTTAACGGAAGCTTCAAAAATTCGTGTTCGGTTCTTCAAAACATGCTTGATCATTGTCCACCTACTTGCAAACCTGAAAACTGGAGATTTTTAACAACAATTAGTGTTAGAGTTCTTAAAATATTACATAATCGAAACTACGATCAAAACGGATTCGATTAGTTATAATATGCAAAAAGTTACAAAAATTTCTGGACTCTACCGTAACTTACGGTGTCTACCGTAAGTTACGGTAGTCACTTGAAAGTTCTGGTCTACCGTAAATCAGTAGAGATCCACCGTAAAGCATTTGATCTCTACCATAAGTTACGGTGAATACCGTAACTTACGGTAGTCCCTGCAAGTTTATTCTTTTGACTGATTTGATTATCAAACCCAAACCAAACTCTCGGATTTCTCATTCTTACAAACCAACATGTTAAATTCTCGTATTCAAATATGTTGTTTATCAACAATAACTAAAGACCAATTTACTATAACACGAAGCATTCGCCATGCATTTATCGATTATTCGACCCATTTGGCTCATCTACGGAATCCTCCATTATGATGACTACCAACAAGTTGTAACCAATCCTGGTCTTATTAATCAATATAGCGAACATTATCGCTTTGAGATAAAACAACCTTTATTCCACAATTCATTATAATTAAGAAATTATCAAAGTTTACCCAATGTAACGAATCAAGTTACATACCTTTAGTGCACGCCCTTCAAACGCAAATCACCACCGACTTGTCCACTCGACGTTCCGGTATCTTTTCCTATAGAGTTCAATCATAACGTGTTTAGAACTCTTTTCAATCACGTATCGCATAGTTTGTCAAAACATCACAATTATGCGTTTTTTAACTTTAAATTTCAGTTTCGGGCCCTCTTTGAGACATTTTTACGAACACTTAAAGTGCAGAATTTTATATCTTTTATTTTCAAGTTCATGGCTTGTCACATGGCCAAAATTAATATCAATCGAGTTAACACATATCGAATCGAACATTACATTTTTCAGAAATCAGCTTTCTATGAATCATATTACACTAGAATGACCTTCAAAACCCTAGTGTTCATCAAGTTCCATCTAACCCACATATCATCAATAATGGTGGCCATGGATTTCACTAGAATTTAGCATGATTTCAACATGCACTTGTCTAGGGTTTACTCCTAGACATTCTAATGTTCTTGTTTCATCTACAAATCACACATTCATCATCAGATTTTAGATTCTCTAAATTCATGAGAATTTCGAGTAGAGAGTTTTCATCAAATTTTACATACCTTGTGATCTCCTAGCAATGGGGATCACTAATCCATGCTCTAATTTCGATTTAGGACAGATCTTGACCTTCAATTTGTAAGATTTAAGAGAGTCTAGGGTTTGAAGGAGAGCTTGGGTTCGCCCCTGTCTCCTGGTCGATCTCAGCAACACAAAACAATTGTGTTGTGATTTTAATTTTCTTGTTTATTATTATTAGTTTACATTTAAACACCTTTGGTCCCTCAACTTTCGTTTTTATTCTGTTGTAGCTCTCTAATTTCTCATAAGTCATCATCTAACTAGGTTAATATCATTCCTAGTTAGTTTATGTTTCTTATTTATTCACTACATAATTGTATTATAATGATTTGTGTTTTCGGGATGTTACACAATGGGTGCACTTACCCTAACGTGTTGTAGAGAGTGATTGAATTGTATCGTGTTCTATAAATTTAAAGGTTGATAAATGAGTAAAAAGTGCTAAAAATATACTAAAAATTATACCACACTCACACCACGTCAATTCTTAGCAGCTCTTTTCTTTTTTCAATATTTCTCTTTCAAGCAGGTTCACCGGTACTTCTTCATAATGTAGTTTCATCGGATTTACCGCCAGCACATAACATTTACCTATTACTAGTTTACCGAATCTTATCGTACCGAGCTCGAGGCCTGCGGCCGGTATTATGAACCGGTATCTAAAACATTGCCCAATATTTAACATAAGCATGCCTAGGCAGCAAAGGTTTTCATTAGCCACACCACATTGATTTTGAACACATTTTATTCTATTCTAATTCTAATTCTATTCTACTTCTATTATATTCTAATTCTATTCAATTCTAGTAATAACATTTAAAGTTTGATGAATAGTAACTTCATTTTTATTTTATTCTTTTAAGCTTTAATTTTATCTTTTATACTATAAATAAATTAAATTAAATCCAATACTTTTATTTTTCACTTAGAATTTTCTTTCCTTATTTTATTTTATAAATAATAAATATGCAGTTGTGCTTAACTTTTTCTCGACATTCCGATATAAATTGAACTGAAACGCAGTTATATTCGAATTAGTGGTATGGTGACGAACCAAGCTGTTACCGACCGAACATTGGTATCGCTATCATCGGAACCGGTAGCGGTATTATCAGATTCGGTACCGATATTCATTTATTTGGTTTTCGATTGATGCAAAACACAACTTTATTATTTGGGTTACATCATACAACTTCTTGTAATATGTAAACAAATTTTTTTTGTCGTCGAAATCGAACTTTACAAATTTTAACATCCCGCCGCAACGCGTGGGTTTCACCCGCTAATTTATTCCAATTGTCAAAAACACCATACCCCTTTATGTTCTTACAATATTGGTATTTATGTATCTACAAGTTGGTTAATGGGAAGTTAGCCGATCTCTAGGATTTAAAGAATGACAACCATCGATGTCCTGACTATAAGGTTTTGATTTATTGATATACATGCTCAAGTTTGTGCAGAGAGTTTATAAATAATTTCACATGATTTGCATACTTCATTTGTATTCGATTGCTGCAGTACAATGTTTCTTATAGGTAGTGATTGGTTTCCCCCAAACTCTCACCGTCCTTAAGTTTTGGCGCCAACTGTCGCCAATTTCTAAGTGCTATAACTACCCCTAACGACATCGTTTAATTACAAACTTTAGACAATTACAAAAGTCACTAATAATACATAAACTTTAGAACTAATATAAGTCATTGGCTGCTAAGTATATAATCTTCCAACACTGATAGATTTCACAAATTGATCAATATAGAACTAGTTGGATCCTTAAAGTGATAATCAGTCTATGTTAATGTTATAGAAAAACACAAGAGCTGCATAGGTTGCCGACTATCGAATCATTTCATCATTATAAAATGCAATGATGGTCATAAAGGTTGGTTAGATATCCACCTCTTGAACATAGCAACACATTCTTCAGGCTTGTACTCAGGAGCTGTGTGCCCACCGCCCTGTAATGTAAGCAAATCGTTTCAGTTAACATTCTTTATCTACACTCAAAATAAGAACATTTGGATTAACTTGCCTTCACGGTGGCATACGTCATTATATTCGAATAACTCTCTGTATACCTGTCAATATAATAAATTAACCCAATATAAGTACATTTAATTATACTTTACAGTAAACCACATTAAACTGTAGATTACCCAGCAATTTGACCATTAAGGTTCCATGATCGCCATTGATCGATGACAGAGTAGTTTAGGTCTCTTATCCATGCTTGAGTTGACTGGTGAGGAATGACCATATCATGATCACCGCTGCGTTAAATATAAAAGTTCACTAGTGACTTGATGATATATTCTTTCACAAATAGATCAATCATGATTCAAGTTGTACGATGAACAATACCTGTATATAAGAGAGCGGTAACCTTTCTTGCTGAGGTTTTGATGGTATGGTTTAACATCATAAACTGTTTTTGTGAAGTTCAAATCTGAGCATCTTTTCCACTCTTTTATGGTCCCCTGTGGTGTTGTAGCCTGTGTGAGCAATGCTACAATTCTATAAACTATAAAAACATATATAAGAATACCTTGCGAGTATGCAACTGTTCACTGGCTTCAAGCATCCAGTAGTAAACCAGATTAGTTCTATAAACCTGCAAGATTCAGAAACATCCTTAAAATCTGCTATAATTATCCTACGAGTTGGTTCGATTTTGTTTCATAGAATCAAAATATATGTTTGAAAAGAAAACGATAGATTAGACTTACACGGCAGTCAGATGAAGAAAGAGGATGGTACTCGTTAAGCAGCTTTTGAGTGGGTACTTTAATTAGCCGCATAGGATCACTGCAATAAGGTTCCAAAACATGGTCTGCAAAAATCCCATCTATGCACTACAAAAAGTTCATTCAAGTTATTATTATTTCTTTGTTTTGCATCAACATGGAGTAAAGAGCCAATGTAAAGTTGGTAAAGAACCTCTTCATACAAATCAAGATTTTGACGACATCCTATGTTACTCGCGCTTATATACTCTGATCGATACTCTCCACGACACGTGTGGAACAATGACTATGGATGTTGACCATGAAGAACATTAGTTGCTAAAAAAAGAAGCGGAAAATATGTGTAGTCATAGGACAGAACAAACCTTGTAGAGTTCATCTGATATAAGTCCCATACCATTAGCGAAGCGAATTTTGTAATTTCTTTCTTCTGGAAACGTCGAAGGGTTGCCAAGAACATATCCCTAATGCCCAAAACTTATCCGTTCAGTAAATCAAATTTCTAAATTATAATTTATTTTTATAGGATAAGACTTTATAACTTATTTTTATAGGATAAGACAAGAGACCACCTTTAGATTAATGTAAGGCACATTGGCAGCTTCATTTCCTGCACATTAGCACTCAATAAGTTTTGGAAAATTCAAGTGCAGATGATCAAATATGTCATGATAATTACCATCTGATATCAGATGTGTGATTATTGGGACTGGGACTCCCGAATAGGAATCTCCTCCGACATAGAATGGATTAGAAACGAACTCTGGGTGACTTTCAAACCACTACACAAAGTAATAATGTTACTTGGTCGCGAAGAACTAAATCATCTCATAGAAAGCCAAATACTTTCATATACCTTTCTCATGAATTCATAGGCATGTTCACTAAGTTGGATGTCGTTGGAATGTGAGGCGTGTGTGGTTCTTGCATAGGAAAAACCAGTACCAACAGGACTATCTAGAAAAATTATGCTTGCCATCTGCATAAATATCAATAATATTCCCAAATCATCATCTACAAAGACATTGGCATTACGTACAAGTAAATTACATGTTTTGTCAGTTCTCAACATATTATTGGTTTTGAATTTAACACCCTTTAATATTATACAGATATATATCAGTAATAGAATTCATAATACATATCTATTTGTTTTACCCTCTTAATATAGTAGGGGTGTAAACAAGCTGAGCCAAGTCTAGCCTGAGCTCACTAGCTCGAGAGCTCTGCTCATTTATCATACTAGAGTTTGAGCTCGAGCATTGCCCTTAGTAGTTTTTTAAGCTCAAGTTCGGTTCTAGATGAAATTGTTCATCACTTGTTAATTAATTTATATGCATTTTTATTATTTTTAATGTATATTTATAATTAGCATTTTATATAAAACATTGTATATGCTCTTAAGTTAAATTTTTTTATCATAATTTAATATAAAATAGTAATTATTAATTTATTATAGATAATTATATATCGAATATAAATTGTACAAGTAATGGGCCACCTCAACATGACATCTTGACTCGTTTGCATCTATCTATCTATCTAACTATATATATATATATATATATATATATATATACACGAAGATAGATAGAGAGAAAAATATTTGTGTATATATATATTGGGTTAGGATCGTGTGAGAAGCATGATGTTAATTGATAAACTTAAGAAACTTTCTGCACCACACATTTTCCATAAGCTTTTCATAATATATACATATGTATAGTTTAGAATTGACTATATACATATGTGTATAATTCAAGATTTGACAATATACATATATTTATATCGTCTATTTTAAACTATACATATGTGTATATTACGAAAAGCTTAGGGAAATGTGTGGTCTAGAATGCTTCTCAAGTTTCTAAAATAGGATAGACTTCTCTTAGGATCCCTCCCATTATATATATATAGGGAAAAGATCATGCGAGAACCACCTCTTATTGCGAGAACCGCGAGAACCAATGTGAACACAACCAAAAATGCCTAAAAATAGCTAAAAATCACACAAATTTTTTTTTTGTGAATTTTTTAATATTTTTTATAAAAAAATCGCTACTTTTCGAAGCAAAAAAAAAAAAAGTAGCGATTTTAACATAAAAAATATTAAAAAATTCAAAAAAAAAATTTTTAGATTTTTTTTAGATATTTTTTAGATTTTTTAAGGTTTTTTGGGGGTTTAGTTTTTAGCATTTTAGCTTTGGGGGGGTGGGGTGGGGGAGGGGGGTTTAGGTGTTTTGGGGGGGGGGGGTAGGTCTTTTTTTAGGTTTTTTTTAGCTTTGGGGGGGGGGGGGGTGGGGGTTAGGTTTTTTTTAGGTTTTTTTAGCTATTTTAGGTTGTGTTCACATTGGTTCTCGCGGTTCTCATAATAAAGGTGGTTCTCGCATGAGCTCCTCCCTATATATATATAGGTCAGGATTTAAAGAGAACGTGAAAAGTGTGAGAACGATTTTGGTGGTGACATGTGGCATTGATGTTAAATTACACGAAGGGGTAATATTGTCAAAAAAACTTACTCACATGAACTGGGTGTTTAAATAAAACGCCATAAAAACACCCAATTCAGAAAAAACGCCATGAAAAAAACCATTTTTGAGCCATATAGCTCCCAGTTAAAACGCCATAACAAAAAAAAAACTATTTTTTTTAGCTATAATTTACAACAGCTCAAAAAAATCATTTTTTGAGCCATATAGCTCAAAAAACGCCATAAGCTCCCATTAAAACGCCACGCAAAAAAAAAAGCTATTTATTTGAGCTATAATTTACAGCAGCTCAAAAAAACCAATTTTTTTTAGCCATATAGCTCAAAAAAATCATTTTTTTTTTGTCTAACCGCCTAAATTAATATTTTTTGAGTTCAGAAAAATCATAATTTGTACTGTTAAAAAGCCATAAAACACTCAGTTCAGAAAAACGTAATGAAAATACCTAGTTAAAACGCCATAAAAACACCTAATTCAGAAAAAAAACGCCATGAAAATACCTAGTCTAAAACGTCATAAAATACCCAGCTCAGAAAAACGCCATAAAACCCAGTTAATTTTTTTTCGAAAAGTATATCAATAGTATACTCATTGGAAAGATAAAAAAACGCTAAGTTTTAGGGTGTAATTTTTTTCGAAAAATAATCACGTATAAAAAAGTTATTGTCGTTTAAATATGATGGGGGAAAATGACATGTGATTAGCATGTGCACATTTGTTTGAATCTTCCTATTTTACCCCTCCTGGTAGTTCTAAGGTCTCTATTATTTACAAAAATGCCACCGCATCAATCTCAGCCACAAACCACTAAGATCTTGTGGCTGAGAATCGTTCTCATCGTTCTCACACTTTGAGGCGTTCTCTCCTGATCTTGTTCCTGTATATATATATATGGGATAGGATCAAATACAAATGATAAATAAATAAGAAGGGTAAGAAGGTTTCTAGTCTATTGATCTTAGATTTGGAGGGTTGAGATTAGTTGTAGGGAAAAGAAGATAATAGAAGGGCATAAAGAGAATCATATATTTATGGATTTTCTCTCTACACATGCAAGCCACATGCCAATTCCCTCATCGATTTAAAAGGTCCTTAACTTTTTCATACGACATTTTTTAAAAAAAAAATTCACCATGATAACGAGCGTTTTTTTATCTTTAACATGAGTACCATATTATCATATAAAAATAAAATTAAAAAAAATCATTTTTACTGGGTTTTTTCGCATTGTGTTAAATGTTCAGTTCATTGTGTCTTTTAACTGGGTTTTGGTCATTACGTTTTAGTAGAGTTTCTATACATTGTGTTATTATCAAAACCTATAACACAATGTTAATTTGGGTTCTATCCATTGCGTTTTTATAAGAACCTATAACACAATATATGACACAATGAAGATGGTGTTATATCTGGGTTTTCTATAAATTGTGTTATTAGTTCAGGTCATTGTGTTTAATATGTTTTCCACTGTGTTTTAATAATTTGTTCATTGTATTTTAGTTTGTTGTGTATTGTGTTTTTAGTTTGTTTTCTATTGTGTTTTCACTGCTCTCCATTGTGTCTTTTATCTGCTGTCATTAATTGTGTCTTTTATCTGTTATCATCAATTGTGTTTTTATTTAGTCTGATATTTATTGTGTTATATGTTATCGCCATTGTGTTATACGTTATGGTCATTGTGTTTTAGTATGTTGTCCATTGTGTCTTTATCTGTTGTCATTGATTGTGTTTTTTATCTACTTTACATTGTGTTTTACATCATGTCCATTGTGTAATATGTAACTGGGTTTTTGATTTTTTTTTTGAAAAATATAACAATATGGTACTCATATTAAAGATAAAAAAACGCTCGATTGTATGGTATATTTTTTTTAAAAACAAATGATGTATGAAAAAGTTACGGACGTTTAAAAATTGGGGGGAAATAACATGTGACTTGCATGTGCATATTCTCTTTACTTTTGTAGACAAAATTACCCTTTCCATTTAATTCCTCCTAGGACACTTGTCACTCTCTGGTAGCTTCTTACCCTTCTTATTTTTAAATCATTTGCATTATAACTCAACCCATATATATATATATATATATAGGGGGTTTAAATGAGAAGGCTCGTTTTTTGTGAGAACTGTGAAAACACTCCGCAACCAATCAATTTTATTTTCTTTTTTTAAGTAGAAGGTTAAATAGGTAATTGTACAAGTTGGTCATTATCAAATTCAATAAAAGTGATGATGGGAGGGGAAACCACCGGAGAAACTTTGACGTAGATTTTTGCACCGATTTGGATGATTATGCTCCTAAATTAGCTCTTACGCCAACTGAAGTTTTAAATTCAGCCCCCATAGCAACATCCTTTTTTCTTATTATAATATTTTTGGTTTAAGTCGAACTAAATGTTTATGTTGAACCATCTTTGACTTCAGTTTGATGAAACGAAGAACAAGTGGAGATCGGCTTTTGACGGTCGTCTTTAGTTGCGGAATTCGGTTTCTTAGTTTCGGATCTGATGGGAGAATTGGAATTAGAGCCAATTGATCCAGGACTGTGGGAGAAGTGCCTGATGTTTTAAAAAAAAAAAAAAAAAACTACCTTTAAACACCATTGTATTATGCTATTTTAGAGTTTAAAGATCTAGGAGTCAGTTCATTTGTTGTTGTTGTTGTTGTTGTTCATAATATGCATTTGACATTGTAATAGTGAAGCTCACCGCATTCATGAAAAAAAGTCTGAACATATTCACAAAACGGATCCGCAGCGAAATAGAGAAACCTGGTTGGAGAAAAAAACATTGCAATCCATAATACTTTATTGCTATCTCACCATTAGAGTTAAATGCTTGGTTGGTCCCTGTGGTTTGCAAAAATTTCATACTTGGTCCTAGTGGTTTACTAATTACACGCGTGGTCCCAAAAGTTGTCAAAAATGAACTCGGTTGGTCCCCTGACCTAACCTCTGTTAAATTTCTCAGTTAACTATGTGTGAAATGACTATATTACCCTTGAACAATTAAAAGAAACTTGTGGTGCTCAAAACTACACACATGACATTTTTTTTAATTTTTTTTACAAATGTGTTTATAATACAAGCATCTACGTTTATGAAAAAAAAATTTTGGTCCAACTCGCCCCGGATCAAAAAGTTCTCACGGTTCTTACAACTGGAGGTGGTTTTCAATTTAGCTGTCCCCTATATATATATGTATATATGTATATAGGGGAAGGTTCATTTGAGAAGAAATTTAATGTGAGAAGAAAAAGAAGAAACAGCATATTAGTAAAATACTATTTCATTTATAACTCATATCATTAATTTTTCTCTCTTTAATTAATTAGTCAACTAATCATTAATTATCCTACATATAATCCACAAAACCTACACATATCAAAATTTTCCTACATATACCCTACACATTATAGAATTTTATCCTACACAGTCGAAATTTATCCTACACACCTCGAAATATATCTTATACAACTCGTAATTTATCCAACACAACTAGTAATTTATTCTACACTTTAAATTAAGTTGTTTTTTTAATTTGGAAAAAAGTATATATTTTGAAAAAGAGTTACATATTTAATTTAGTTAGTTATTAAAGGGGAAGAATACAAATTAATGATTTATGTAAGTTTACCAATATACCCTTATATTAAAATTAAATGCAAATATTAAATGAAGTAAAATGAAACATTCTTATTGGTTGAAACTTCTTCTTTTCTCTTCTTACAAAAAACTTCTTCTCATTTGAACCCTCCACTATGTATATATGTATATATACATATATAGGGGACCGCTAAAATGAAAATCATCTTCAATTGTAAGAACCGAGAGAACCACTTTCTAGCCACTAGATCAACAAGATGGATGAATGAAATTAAAAGTAACTAAAATTAATATTAAATACATTTTGTCTTATTATATCTTTAATATTTTAATCCAAAAAGGTAGTTTAGTAAAATTACTTTTTTGTCTTTATTATTTTTTATTGCTTTTTTATTTTATTATTGTTACTTTTTATTTTTTAAACATAATTTTTTTATTAAAAGCATTTTTAAATTCAAAAATTTTTAAGAAAACAATTTTTTTTGCGCGCCGGTTTTCGCACGCCGTTTTTACACCCCGCTTTTTCACGCATCGTTTTTTAACGCGGCGTTTTTGCACACCGTTTTTTACTCGTAGCTTTTCAAACATCGTTTTTTTAACGCGTCATTTTTTACGTCCCGTTTTAAAGCGGCATTTTTTACGTCCCGTTTTTTTCGCGGCGTTTTTATGCCTCGTATTCACGCCCCTTGTTTAGGCGCCGTTTTACCACACGGTTTTTTTACGTTTTATAATTTACGTAGAAAAAGTTTTACGTTAAAAAGTTTTTACATAAAAGTTTACGTTTTACGTTAAAAAGTTTAGGTTTTACGTTAAACTTTTTATGTTTTTTTTACACACATGTTTTTAAAACTTTTTTTTTATGAAAACGTTTTTTACGGTTTTAAACTTTTTTTTTTTACAAAAACTCTTTTTCCAAATTTTTTTTACAAAAGACAAAAATTTATACGAAGACCTTTTACGGTTTTAACCTTTTTTACAAAAAAAACTTTTTTTTACACACACGTTTTTAAACCTTTATACATTTTTTACGATTTTTTTTTACGGTTTTAAATTTTTTTCTAACAAAAACTTTTTTACAATTTTTTTTATTACAAAAACTTTTTTATAAAGTAGCAAAAAGAGGAGAGAGAAATTTGAAGAAAGAGAAATTGAAGAGAGAGAAATTGAAAAGACTTTTATAAGAGACTTTAATGAGGAGAGAGATGATTTGATGGTTTTGATTAAATGACTATATTACCCTTTTAGTTGTCATTATCTGATTGGTGGAGAGTGGTTCTCGCGGTTCTTACAACTGAAGGTGGTTTTTATTTTAGCGGCTCCATATATATATATATATATATATATATATATATATATATATATATATATAGGGGATGGTTCAAATGAAAACCACTTTTATTGTGAAAACTCGAAAACTAACTAAAAAAAACCTAAAAAACACACAAATTTTTTTTTTCAATTTTTTTTTTTATAAAAATCACTGGTTTTTATATATAAAAAAAAATTTCAAAATTTTTTTTTTTTTTTGTAGTACACATGTGTAATAATACACGTGTAGTACACATACACATATGTAGTATTACACATGTGCACTACACAAATTTTTTTTTTTTGAATTTTTTTTATATAGAAAACCTGCGAAAATTGGTTTGCAAAAAAAAAAAAAAAAAAAAATTGGTATGTTTTTTTTGGCTTTTTTAATTAGTTTTCGAGTTTTCACAATAACTAGTGGTTTTCATTTGAACATTCCCCTATATATATAGGAGAATGATCCGTTATAAATCACCATTTATTGCGAGAACCGCGAGAACCAATATGAACACAACCAAAAATACCTAAAAAAATTTTAAAAACACACAATTTTTTTTAATTTTTTTAACAAAAACCGCTACTTTTGATTTTGTAACAACGTTAAAAGTAACAACCTTAAAAGTAACAACCTTAGGTACTAATAGTTTAAAGTAACACTCTAAGGCTTTAACTTTTGATTTTGTAACATCCTAAGGCCTTAAAGCTAACGGGTGTTAAATACTAACTGAAAACTTAAGGTATTTCTGTGAATTAAGAACTTAGTACCCAGCCTTGTTACTTTGGAGAAACCACAGGGACTAACCCCGCAACTAACTTTGATAGTATTTAAAACACAAATTTTATTTTTTTCTCATTTTCTTTAACTATGTTTTTTTATTATTTAGAGTTAATTGCCAAAATCGTCCCTGAGGTTTGGGCACGTTTGTCATTTTCGTCCATAATGACACTTTTGTACCAAATTGCCACCAACGTTTGTAACTTTTTGCCATTTTCATCCAAACCACTAACTTAGTTTATTTTTTCTGTTAAGTTGAAGATATTTGGATGAAACTGGCAAATATAAAACCACATGGACGATTTTGGCAATTTACTTAAACCTTTTTAATTTCTTTTATTTAATTATTTTTGTTAAATATATAATAAAAAATAATATACATGGAGTTTTTAGAAAAAAAAATTAGTAGTTTTGTCACATAATTTTTATAAATTTTCATTCAAATCACTAACTAAGTTTATTTTTTCTGTTAAGGTGAAGGATGTTTTAAATTTTATAAATTAAGACAGAAATTAATTTACAGCTTCTTTATATAAATCAGGTTTATAAAGAGAAAACGTCATTGGTGTGCAACACATAACAATCGATTACAACTTTTAGTATTTATCAGTTGTAGAGATAGAAAAAAATTATAAAACATTACATATTTTTTAAATGTGTTGAGCACCTAGGAAATATGTTGGTAGAAATAAAATATTTATTTAATTAAGATTATGAGGGTAACTAACTAATACTTATTCTGAGTGGCTTGAGTAAAGAAACTTTTGGTTCATAGAATTATAATTACAATTTGGTGGGTAATTTTAAGGTTTGGTAAGGATACGTTGTTTGATAGGGGGGGGGCACTAGCTTCTGTTTTTCCTTAGGAGCGGATTTAAAATAGTAGAAGATGAATTACAAACTTGGTACATATGATAAGTTTTTTTTATTTGACATTTTTCAATAAGGTCACCAGCATTTTAGTTTTATAAAATTTAGAGGTTTAAGTAGATTTTATTTTTATAAAACTAATCTATATAAAAAATTAGAAATTAATTTTTGTCTTAGTTTATAAACATCCTTTGCCTTAATAGAAAAATTAACTTAGTTAGTGGGTGGATGAAAATTTATAAAAATTATGTGACAAAGCTATTATTTTTTTCATATAAAAATTGCATGTATATTATTTTTTTTATTATATATGTAACAAAATTAATAAAATAAAAGAAATTTAAAAGAGTTTGAGTAAATTGTCAAAATCGTCCCTGTGGTTTTATATTTGCCAGTTTCATCCAAATATCCTCAACTTAACAGAAAAAAGAGTTAATTGACAAAATCGTCCCTGAGGTTTGGGCAGGTTTGCCATTTTCGTCCAAAATGACACTTTTGTACCAAATTGCCCCCAACGTTTGTAACTTTTTGCCATTTTCATCCAAACCACTAACTTAGTTTATTTTTTCTGTTAAGTTGAGAATATTTAGATGAAACTGACAAATATAAAACCATAAGGACGATTTTGGAAATTTACTCAAACTCTTTTAAATTTCTTTTATTTAATTAATTTTGTTACATATATAATAAAAAAGAATATACATGCAATTTTTATATGAAAAAAATAATAGTTTTGTCACATAATTTTTATAAATTTTCATCCAACCACTAAGTTAATTTTTCTATTAAGGCGAATGATGTTTATAAACTAAGACATAAATTACTTTCTAATTGTTTATATAGATCTGTTTTAAAAAAATAAAATCTACTTAAACCTCTAAATTTTATAAAACTGAAATGATGGTGACCTTATTGAAAAAGGTCAAATAAAAAAAATCTTATTATATGTACCAAGTTTGTAATTCATCTTCTACTCTTTTAAATTCGCTCTTACGGAAAAATAGAAGCCAGTGCCCCCCCCCCCCCATCAAACAACGTATCGTCACTAAATCTTAAGATTACCCACCAAATTGTAATTATAATGTTTTGAACCAAAAATTTCTTTACTCAAGCCACTCATAATAAGTATTAGTTAGTTACCCTCATAATCTTAATTAAATAAATATTTTATTTCTACCAACATATTTCCTAGGTGCTCAACAAATTTAAAA